>JAKGSA010000554.1:217464-271343 GCA_033558755.1 Philaethria dido
TCTTAAAAATACAAAGTCACCTTACTTTTTGAACACACCTCGTATACCTGGTAGTAAAATTGGTTAAAAAAGTTTGAGTTTAAAAATCAATTGTTTTTAATTACAAATATCTATTTATATAGACGAATTAGTCGTTTAATGGAACATGGGCTAGTCTAGTTTCGCTTCATAGAGCTTTAGTGCTTATATGCACTATATAGTGCATATACTAAGTGCACTTTTAATGCATTTTAAAAATTTTAAAGGTTTATTTTAGTGTAATTTCACTTTATGAAATCTTTAATACTGGTTTTAAAGTACAGATCTACACTGCATGTATACTTTACTGTAGGTAATAAAATCTAAATGCGATAAGAAACCAGTCTGCATAATTGTGGAAGTTTCTTTAAAATTATGACTGTATAGTCCGTTACATATCCGCTAGCAACTGACAAACTTTTACCATAATTAAATGTTTTTTGCCATGTGTTCGTATTTATATACGAAGGAAATATATTTACCTTTCTACGATAAGTAAGTGGACGGAGGAATAACATTTGGCATACATGTAGTTAAATGATGAAACGATTTTAACCGAATTAATCGCGTATATCTTAGTATTCATAAATACATTTTTGGAAACCCGACGTTTCGAACACTTTACAGTAGTCCGTAGTCACAGGTAGACTCTACATACATAGATACATGTAGTTTATATGGAGGAGGCAGATAAACGCAATTCCATAATGATGCATTCCGCCACTCAACACGCAATGCAATCTGGCGGAAAGTGGGGAACGGATTTGTTGAAAGAGAACGGAGTGTCTTAACACTAGTTCTCAGGTTCCCTCTGCCTACCCTGCTATATGCGGGATACAGCGTGAAGTTAAAAAAAAAAACAATAATGCATTCCAATGTATTTTTGAAAAATCACTAGTCAAGACAAATTGTGTGCAGTGACGATGATACCATAGAGGCGCTGTTGGTAAATGTAAGATCGCAAACACAAAAAAATATACGCAAGTGCATCCTTTCCTAATAATATGACTTTTATTCACTCTAAAAAGACTATAAAATTTTAATTGCTCGTGCTGAAATGATTCATATACGTAATATTTCGTACTTCTTTTGTGATTACAGCTAATTCTAATGCATACCTATTAGTACTAACGAGTCGGTTACATGTGTCCGAATTTGTTTTCAATTATGGGAAGGTTTGAACCAAATTAAAATAACAATAAATTTCATCATACGAATACTAAGCTATACATTTGTTACTAGTACTACGTTTGTCATCCAGTACAATAAACCCACTATTCGTTAAGCTTAAAATGATTCATCAATCGGCATCTATTTTACAGTATGTATTGTGGGAGATCTGTTGTAAAGCCACTACGAATTAGTTAAGATATTTAGTGATATCATCCTTGTTTTATAGTTTCATAGTTATTATTAAGTATTAAAATATAAATTAAAAAGTTAACCAGTACCAGGGGATTTGAAAATCACAATAATACAGCAAAAAGTGGATACCCTCTCTATTGTAATGAGGATATAGGAGATATTAAAAAAAAATAACTAACTCTTGGGCGGGCTTTTTCCTCCTGCTTTTTAACCAATATCGAAAAAAGACATAATAGGAATGTAAAACTTTTTCTAAATGGTAGACGAAAAAGAGAAATAACATATATAATAGCTGGGAAAAATATTAGAATCACGTTTTAGTGTCAACCGCATTGCAGACAAAATGTCCGTTTAGTTCACCTACAATCTAGGTTGACCAGTTCGTTGACTTACTACAGGATTATATTTACTATTTCGTAATTTGTAAGGCTTTTTTAACTTCAGATTAAAGATAGATTTGGCTTAATGTGTTTTTATTTTAGTACTAATTACTGTTAGAGGTTTTGTAATGGCTTGCGAAGCAAATGCAAGCATCCCACGAGTTTGTGAGATTCAAACCTACGACTACTTCCTCGTTTAGAAAGCATAGTTAAACACATTTAAACTGCACCGAGTTTGTACAATATAATATATGTTACTATTAAAATATGATTTTCATAGTTTGCGGAATTTAGTTCATTTTTGACAAGAGTGGGTGTGGTGAGATATGTGATGTAACTTTGGGTCGTTACCCTGTCGCAAAGTAATCAACTAAGGAATGGAAACCTAATGGAACCTTACTCACTGACCTTGTGTCGAATTAAGGATATATTATACTTATAAGCTAAAACGATGAGGGTGTATTTTGCAAATTCCACAATGGCTTCTTGTGTTATTTATTTATCGGAACAATTTCAAAGTGAAATAATCATCTTTCTCTCATAATGAGAAGTATATGTCTTATAATAAAAAATATTAAACAAATGGAATACGTTATGTATTTGTTGTGAACATAAATAGCGACGTTTTATTAAATCAGGAAAAATCCAAACATATTTATCACCTACGTAAATGTGTAGGTATATTCTTTAGATGGTTCATTATCGACAACAATAATATGTATATAATATATATTTGATTTGTATGACTCATATAAAATGTAAATTTATTAAAATTCTTCCTCATTGCACCCTTTTGGTACTTGGGGACACACATGACAGGCCGTAAAAACGACGCGATAAAAATAATATAATATTTTCAAGTTACTTTATTTTTTTTAGATAATCCAGATAGGAATAAAATACCTATATAAATTATAAAATTTTATCGTGAAATCCTCTACTACAGATTTTTAAACTATAAGGTATGCTATAAATGTACAACAACACATCACATTCCGCTTTCAAAATTTAAACGAAAGTCTAGTCTCTACAAGCATATTTAAAGATTAACACAGATAAACGGTTATCTATGTTGTTTAGCATGCATTATACTTATCAATAAAAGGAGAAAAATAGAATCATATAATATTATATGAATGGTCCTTTTTAATAACGGATCACAAAATTTCGGTATATTCTGACACAAAATTCTATGGTAATATCCCGCAAATTTCAATTTTAAAAATTAAGTCACTGTTATTAAAAAGTGCGGTAAAAACTCACCTTTCCATAATTAGTTTTGAATGTTTCAGCAATTTCCAGACGTTGAACGATTCCACGGCGGCAGAGTACGTCGATGATGGCCTTCTCATCGGTACCGAAGCCCTTCATCGCCTTGCGGAGTATCTCCGCATCGGCAGCTGGCTCAAAGGGTTCCGCCGGGTACACCGTGGGGGTGCACTATTATACGTAATTAAGTTAGAATAGAGACAACTTAAAAAAATATGTTTTGAGTCAAAAGTTGACAAGTATTATCCTCATGCACATCCTGATGAAAATTAAGGAAAATTATTTAATTAAAGTATGCTAAGTTTGCGTTATATATATGTGTCTAACTAGACTTAATTAGCTACTTATTATTTTAGTGACTGAAAAGATCTCATTTAACAAGAATACCTATAAAGGCAAAAAATTAAAATATTAATATGTAATTCAATTAACACATTTCAGCTCAAATTTTATTTTTAATAACATATAAAGTTATTTATACGAGTATAATAAGTTGAATTATGTGGAATGCACGCATTAAAAATTTAAATTAAATAGAGTATATAGCCAGTTTGATTTCAAATTTTAATATCATAAGTCCATGTTGTGACTCAGTCATGATAGTTGTTCCAAAATAAACATTTTAGTAATGTTAAACTGTTCCACTGTTCGAAAACTTACCAGAATCTTATAAGAAAATCTAACGAAAGCATTCACTTTCTTTTTTCCTTTAGATAATTTTTCCAATATAAATAATTATTCAACTATAGCCTGTAAATACATCCTACTAAAATAACCTTGCCCCGAAAAGATGACATCATCTCGTGAGAATCGATATACCGCAACTATAGCCTATAGAAAAGTAATGTAGGAAGAAACTTACCTTGTACGGGTAGTATTGCTGTCCACTCATGTTGGCTTCTAAAACAAAAATAAAGTGGGTAATACAAAATCAAACACTGGAACGTCTATCAACGTAAACCAACTAAAAATAAATTGCAATCACGCGAACCGGCTTTTGTGATTTGCAAACAAAATGCCGCCGCTATAAAAAATATGTGCTATACATATGATACATAGAACTAAATGTATATATTTTATCGGTTACAAGTTAAAATAAATGATGTTATTTTATATAATTAGTTAAGAATAATTAATTAAAAATACGTACTTTTAATGTAAACGTGACACACCCAAACGCGACGGAGTACGATTGGAAATAAACACGTCGAGCGGCTTGAACTGGCGAGCTCTCTCAGGTCGAGCGAAGTCGTGGCGCTTTTGCGTCCCTCTCGCTTCAGCCAATGAGGAGCTAAAAACATTTACACTGGATTTTATTATTAGTAAAAAAACCATACCTTATATTAAGTTATATACATATAATACTTTATGTCCGTATGCTTTTCGTAATATAGGATCCAAAGATTTTGTTTCAAGTTTTAATATAATAACATACAGTAAAAAGAAAACTTAAAAATTTGGGTAAAAATGAATAACTGTAAAATATACGTTCCTATTACTTTTAAGACATATATTGTGTGTATTTATTTCACAATTACATTACGTGACTTTAAGTTTATTTAAAACTAACCCTAAGAAACTCCACAAAAAGCCAATAAAATTTAATTTTTTATTTTATATTTGCATGTATAAATTGGATGGTAAGTGTGGCTAAGCTTATTTTCTGACCTAAACAGTATAAAGCTATGTAAGATGAAGATATTAGATATAAAATATTTTTATTTTACAAGAAAATCAAATGTGCTGCGGCCCTGGTCCACGTAATCGCGATGATGTCACCGGCGTCGCCCGCGCTACGGGGCCGCCGGCCGCCGGCTCAGGGAACTCGCAGCAGGTTCATTTTGTACTAAAACTATGTAAATTACGTATGTATATTATTGTATTTGCAAAATCTGGAATGTCTAGCATTCTAACTATGTATCTCGATTTCCTCTAACAAGTAACGGAAAATGAAGCTTGGCATTCGGCTCGACTCATCTGAATAACTGTTGTTTTTTTAATGACCTTGACGTATACCTAAATATTTAAAGATGCATTTCTACTTCAAATATAATTAGTTTGCCATATCATTTTCTAAATTTGTTTTTAGACTGTTTAAAATATTTATTACGATTAAATTAATAGGTGGACAAAAACTTCAGGTAGTTTTCACATTGAAGTTAAAGTATTATTTATTTATCACTATAATCTTTATAAAAGTGAAATGAAGAGAGCATTTTAAAATATTATATTTTGTTGATATTATTAAGAAAATCAAGGAAATTGTTTTCTTAAAGGAAAATTAATTACGTATCAAGGTTGTATAGTCATACGAGTCAAAACTATTGGACTAGAATTATTCATATCATTACATCATCAGCTTGGCGAAATCTTATGAATCAACGCGTAAACTGAAGACATTAACGTTGACGCAAAATGACGCGACGCATCGTATGAACAACTTCCTGAGAGATCCAAGTTTGTCATAGAAATTATAGTAATGGCTCTTTTATTGTCATTACAAATCTTTCTGCATGCATGAAATGTAGGCCGGAAGAACTACTTACTTCATTTGCCTACCACAACTCGAGTATTTTAGAAATATCGAATTAATGCCAGGTCATGGAACCTAGCGTTGCATTTCTTCACAATCAAATCAAAGAAATGAAAGTAATTGAAACATAAATTTACCGCCTCTAGATACGTTTTTTACCAATAATTGTAATTAATTTTCCTGATAGCTCCACACCCTTTTCGACAAGTGTTATGTTCTGATATCTCGTAAAATGTAGTATAATTTTAAAAGAATATTATTAGATTCTGCGTAGATATTAACGTTACATATTGTTTAAGTAAAACAAGTGTGGTTACTAAACCTGATAATACGGCTTTTATTTTAAATATAAACCTAAAAAATACATTTCACAGGCAATTATTTATTTAAATTATAAATTTAAATTTTGGTTCAAACGACGCGGGGTAATATTTGTCCGCGTCATTTAAATTACACTGACAACCACTTCCGATATGTCGGTGAGACTGGGAATATATATAAACGTTCTATGTATACATTTTCCTTGAATTTTAATAATTGAAATCTAGAATCTTGCGATATTATATGACCTTAAATACTATTTTATATCTTACACTTGTTTATTACAAATTGTAAAATAAGGCTTGTAGTCAAAACTACCCACAATGTCGATAAATAGAATCAATTTTCATAGAACTTATAACCGCATTACAATTAAATTAAAAATCTATCTTCACTTACAAAATACATTTCAAATGTTTTTTATTCTCATTCATGTGTACATTCCTTTCTTATTAGTTTATTATACTTTCTTAGATTATTATTGAAATTTTCTTTAATCAGATAGATCTACCTACGAACTCAGTAGGAAAGTAGAAAAGGAAGAAAAATCATTTATAGCTTAAATGTTGAATATCCTAAAAGGAGTCTGCAGAACTTAGTCATTGTAGCATTTACAAGGAAAGAATAATATGATTTCGACCATATTTTCAATTTCTAAATATTTTTTAATTTATTTTTTTTATATTTTGTTTATAATAAAAAGAACAAAATGGTATGTATAACGACAAAGACATAATATATTAAAAATATTATAATATATTAGAAATATCAGTCAAAAATTAAAAGCGTCTAGGGTATAATAGTTTGTAAACTCTAAATTCCTAATCTCATATGTCCATCCATTCATCATGTTGGATCTGTTAATTTTTAAATTAAATAAGACTCAATAACTCAATGTATAAAATAAAATTATAGAAGAGATCCAAAAATTGTACTGTTCTTCGGGTCTATTGTCGGGTTGTTAGTTTTGTATTTTTAAATATTTTGTTTTGAATTAGGATGGCATTATTTCCCACTCTATGTGCTATAGGCGAATGTTTTCCCCGTTCGTTGTTACGATGTTCTGAGTGATATTTGATGAATTTGGAATATGATGTCCCATGATTAAAAGTTGAACAAAATTTGAATATGAGACATGGAGATTGTATTGCCAATCTTCCAATAAATTGTGTATATCGCCACTAAATCTCAATTTGGACCGGTTCCATCTTAAATGCTTACATAAGATTTTGAAAATCAGATAGTGCGACCGTGTTTTCATTATCGCATATAACGCGTCTACAGTGTACTTTGGTAATGAAACTCTCTCTACTCTGAATAAAGGCAAGCTAAAGAAAGGCAAGCGACAGTGTGGGGGGCGATTCCTCAGGTATAAAAAGGTTAGCAAATTATATATGCACAGCTTATTGAATAGTGCTGGGATATTAAAAAGCAAGTTAGCTATTTTTACGAGCGGTATATTATAGCAAACCATGACGATCTGAAAACAAGCTATTCAATATCATTTTATGGACGCCACGGTCACATGCCTTCTGAGTACGGGAATTCATTACAAGTATTGGTTATCCTTCTGGCACAAGATCACTGAATATTAAACTGAAGATCACTGAAATGCCTTGTTATTGTAATAATAGTCATGACCGAAAGCTATCGTAAGAATTATCGTCGTCGTCGGTGAGGCATTTCTAGTACCGTACGACGTTAAGAAAAGAATATGGTATATTTTAAAATATTTAGTCAAGTTTTGTTTTTAACATATTTTTATTTGGTTGATTTATTTCAGCAGTTTCTTATGTCCACGATTTTATCGTTGCCCACTATCTGCCTAAAAAGACTTAACGTGACACACTGAGAACCGCAATTTGACTAACCTAAACAGGGAAACAAAAATATTTAAATATAATCACGACCTCCTGTTGGTATTGAATCTGCCAGTTTGGCGAACCTACACCTTCACGAACCAACCTACACGAACTGTGCCATGATTACTCGATGTTGTTATTTTCTTTGATAACTTTTGTACTTTAGTAATTTATATAACATTCATTTAATAACAAAATTATATCAATAAACACATTACACATAGCCGCATGTTACTTCCTTTGTCTCCCTAATGGTGACGTGTCGGTTTAAAACGTGACTGTTCAGGTGTTACAATAAATATTAATAAACAATTATTATATATTGTGTTTGCATGCTATGTATCACATACATTGTTAAGAAACACTAAACACAATCACAAATCATTTATACTTGCATACAATTTATTGGAAATTCCAAAGGGTTGATAGCGGTAATAAAAACATATGCAATTTATTTTATTCATAATGTATGAAGTGTTAATAAAATATATCAAAAGCCAAGATTGTATAAAATTGATTTATTACAGTAATACATTAATTGGAAATACACAGATGGCAGACCATCAATATTGTGACAGACATTACAGATATAACGATCTCTGATAAATATTCATATCTATTGTATCTTTTTTCAACAGCGTTTAGTCTTCTAAGAAGAAATACTGGCCTGCCCTCTTTTGTTCAATATCCTGTAACACAATATCAAAAACTTGTTTTAGTTATAATTAATAAATGTATTAAAAACAAATGAATTAATGTAACTGATCATACAAGTAGTAGAAAACCATCCTGTGTGATAATTATTAATATACAAGTTGTAAAAAAAACTATTTTTTTCTTTTAGTTTTTTTCTAATCTAAAAAACTAAATTCATAACTAAATTTAATTCTCGCTTAGAATACAACAACTAAAAAGGCCAAACAAATATATCATTTTCTAAGGTCTTCAATTTACCAGAATTTATAAAGGTAAATAAATATGATCATTTCCATGGTGTGCCAAGAAATTGATAGTTAAATAAAGCCAACAATATTTACTAGTACTAACATTTGCTGCTTATGTAAGCCTAAGCGTGTTAGGTCAAGCTGAACTTTCTAGACACAGTATAAAAAACGCACTAACTAACATTAGCACTTATTTTATATGTACATTTATGTTTTTAATTTCATTTATTTTGAATAAACATATATAAATTAAATATACATACCTTAACAGAAGAATGTTTATTGATTCTAGGCCTAAAGTTGTTAGGATCCCGCCTGAATGTAATGCCAAGTAGTTCAAGGAATCTATTCATGCCGTTGAGTAGAGACTGAGGGGCATGAGCTGTGGCATAAGATGATGGAGTTCCTTCAAACACAATCACTCTATCTGCTAAGTAGGTTGCCATTATGAAATCGTGCTCTACGACGAAACCTGTACGCTTTGCATGAAGGATGAATCTGGAATTAAATTTAAAATAAAATTATATGTCAATTGACTTGTAGTAGTATGTTTGAAATGAAGCAGCCATAGATTTGGTGGTGTCCAACTTTTATATAAAGAAGATAAGGCACATGTGCATATTGATATTAAAGATTACTTTATAGTCATGTAGATTATTGTGTAGTTAATTTAACTAAAATGTAAACTTCATAAAAAAATAATTACAGCTCGCAACTTCATTTGCATAGACTAAAAACAAAGTTCTCCTTCGAAACAAAGTCCTTTCTTGTTGCTTCCAACACTCCCCATACCTATATGCCAAATTATAGCTTTCTACGGCCAGTACTTTTTGCTGTGTTGTTTGTCAATCACTCAGAATAGCAAGAATTTTATTTATATAGATAATTAAGAAAAATAACTTTTATGTTATGCTCACCTTTTTATTACTTTAGCAGCTACCAAACGCTGTTCAGAGTCCAAGTAAGCAGATGGCTCATCAATAAGGTATACCTCAGCAGGTTTGCCGAGGCAAAGCACCAACGCAACTCTTTGCAATTCACCACCAGACAGATTCTGTACTTCTTGGTCCATGATCTCTTCAATTTTCATTGGTTTCATCACATCAGTTATAAACTAAAATACATATTCATAAGATATTTTAAATGATTTTAAATTGTAAAAACAAAGTCTAATTTTATCCATATACATTTATTTTTCAATTTGTATTTAATACAAATTTATTTAAAATATATTTTGAGATTATGAAATATTATGTTATAGGTAAATAATATTTTAATTAAAATTAAATTTACCTGAGGATGTGTATATGCATCTCTTATCTTGTCATGGAGTAGGTTACGAACCATTCCTTGAGATTTAGGTGATATTTTTTGGGGTTTATAACTAATATGCAATTGTGGCAGTTGACTTGCACCTTAAATTAAAATATTACAATAAAAAAATTTTTATATCAAAGTCTGATAACAAATATTAAGGAACATTGGGTATAATATTTCCATAAGCAAAGAAAAAATTCTTAAAGTGACAATGCCGATGCATTTGATATTTACCATTTTACTGGTTTATTAAATAAAGTCATGTCTGTTGACAATCTTAAATAAAAAAAAGTTTGTTTAAATATAAACTGAAAACTTTTGAGACAAAAAAATCATTATCATTAATTGAATTTGAATCAGAGAATTGTCATTGAAGGTAAAAATTTTAATCAATAAGTAGTTTTGAGTTGTGACTATTATGCATGTCCATTATGTAGGTCACTAAGCACACATGTTGATATATAGGTGTGCTTTACTAATTTCACTGTCAATTTCCTATTCACTATAGATCAGTATACAAATAAAAGCAAGATCGACAAATTAAATTAAGTAATTAAAATTTGGTTAATACTATTGTACCTTCTGACGACATCGACGCTTCAGCATGTTTTAAACATTTTTGAAACACCGGATGGAAAAATAAATCAAATATATCAGTCTTAGCCATTTCTGCGGCTATAAAATACTACTATATTCATAAATACACAATATAATTTACAACTATCCTATAACCTCAACTATGTAACATCATTTAAGATCTACTAAAAACTAAGTTATTTAACATATTTTTTTATTGTATGTAAATAAATTGTTATTAATAAAAAACGTATTGTTTAAAGCGATAACTCTGCAGATTTCACAAATTCTCAACGTTTGACAAGTTTCACAAGTTTGACAGAAACGAAATTCGTGTTGCCACATTTGACGCATGTGCGTTCGGATAAACGTAACAAAATATAAAATAAATATCGATTTTTGTGTGCGAAATTAAAATTTATTATCCGATTAATTTATAATCGGATAATAAATTTTAATTTCTTTTAAAATGATTTTTTTTATTAGAAAATGTTTCATTTTTTAACGATACACCAATTTATTTTTAAATTTGCTTCTCTTCAAAATGTTAAAACCTACACACCACATATTATACAGTGCACTGCCGTTATCCGCTTTTCTCATTTGGAGATATAACCCGATTGGTGAATTGTAGAAAACTTTGTTGTGTTGATATTATTGTAATACAATTCATTACTTACATTAGAATTTTATATATGGGAATGCAAAATTTACTAAAAGTAAGTATTTAAATGAGCATATTAACAGCATCATTGTTATACATTTGGGAAAATTAAAACTTTGGAATATTTCATAATATTCATAAGAAAGAATCATAAATTCCTTTTCGTAGTAGTAAAATAATTATAGTTAAAATAGCATAATTACCTTCATCAGGTTCCAGATTGCCAGCTAACATTCTAATAAATGTTGTTTTACCAGTACCATTTTCTCCCAAAAGTACCAAAATCTCAGAATCTGAAAACTCTCCTTGCATAACACGCAGACCAAAATCTCCCATCTTTTTCGTCATCTCTGGATACTCATAGTGATTCATCCTTTTGATCTATTTAAGGTACAAATATTTATTAAAAAATTCTAGTGTTAAAAGTAAAATATGATTATGGTTTATGTACATAATCTATACTAATATTATAAAGAGGAAATCTTTATATTTTTGTATGTTTGTATTGAATAGGCTGAAAAACTAATGGACCGATTTCAAAATTTCTTTTACTATTACTTAGAAGGATTCTTCCGAATCCGTATAGGCTATATTTTATCCCGGAAAATAGATAGGATTTTTCGTGGTAGTGAAAATTGTGGAGTAAGTCGACGAAAAAACTGCCGTACGTTAACGATTCTCGCGAACGCTGGCTAAATGGTTAGAGATGTATGGGTGACTTCTATAGAAAAGTTGTAGAACTCAATAATGTCTACAAAAAAGTCCGCGATAGTATAAACCAAACATTTATATTTTAGCCATTATAACCACTTTTCCATAGAATAAAAGTAATTATAATTATTAGCCTACGTTTATTAATCATATTATCGTTAAATATTAATCCTTATCCAAATAATCTATTTATTGAGCAAGATTGTTTCAATAGCTATAAATTACTTTTTATTTTATTTCAATCGGATAATCCATTCAAAAGATATTACGAATTTAAAACTGTAATTGGTATTAAAATGAATGATGGCCGCCGGCCGATATGTGTCGCACGGCGAAACCGTAGGCGAGGGGGGTGTACTTCTATGAAGCAGCAGCTCTCTAATCAGCGGACGCGGCGAAATCGAATAAATTTACTGATTTTTTTCAGAGAGCTTAAAAAATAAATGTCCACCCTTGCGAAGCCAGGGCAGGTCACTAGTATAATATAAAACAAAATATTTACCTCTTCTTCAGTAGCCGACTCAGCTACTTTAAAAACTAAAGATTCAGTTCTGAATCTCATATTCTCAGTGGGCACAAAACCATCAAGGAAAATATTTATACCTAGAAACAAAAGCTGTTTAAAACAATAAAACATGTAACATGATAAAATAATCGTAATATTAGAATAAAAGTTTTTTTTTTCACTTAGCCAGAGAATGCCTATATAAAATACTCCATTCTCACAACATCATCACATGTCACATGTCAAATTCTGTCCCCACTGCGACACAATAATGTTTTAAAACTTATCTGTACATTAAATACAATTTTTGCAAAAAAATAATTTAAGGTAATGATAAAACCATAATACAATAGGACATGAATTTATGATTATTTAGTTTATTTGGGTGTTTCTCGGTCAGTTTGTAAATGTTGTTTTTGTTCAGCATGGTGGTTTAAATTTTACAAAATATATGTATATGTTAACATAACATAAGTAAAGGCAGTATAATTTGTGGTCCAAGTTTCCATGTCAATAGGTAGTTAATGAGATTTATATGTTAAGGGTCATAATAAAGCCTATGCAAACGAAATTGCGAGCTGTAACAAGAAATAAATAGAATTATAATATTTAGATATTATAATGTTTCTGCTTACCTTCTCGAACAGAGAAAGGCATAGTAACAACACCATAAGCACCAGGAACTCCATACAAACAGCAAATAAAATCAGACAAATAGTCCAAAACTGACAAGTCATGCTCTACCACTATAATAAACCTGGCAATAAAATACAAACAAATATTTAGCAAGATCAATTACATTATAACAAAATAATTAATTAGGAAATAGTTATATTTGAATAAATCCGACAGTCTCATTCAGAAATGCTTATTAGGTTTTTAAAGATACTATCAGTTAATAATTTACCAAACTTTTTAGTAACTTAATGTTAAGATGTACTTTGGGGGATTACAATGAGATTTATATATTTGTTGACAACCATTTTATTATTGTGTTGCCTTTAACATACATGGATTGATATACTGCATATATTTATATATATCTGCTTTTAATCAATATAATAGGCCTATACCTAATATAAGCAATCCTCTATAAACTATTTAAAGTTTCAATAATTAATTAATATAAATGTACTTACTTGTCAGGGTCAATAAGAGATCGTATAGTTCTGGCAGCATTCAAGCGCTGCTTCACATCTAAGTAGGAAGATGGCTCATCAAACATGAAAATATCACCATTTTGAATGCACACCATAGCACAAGCAAAACGCTGAAGTTCTCCACCAGATAGGGCAGAAATTTCACGATCCCGAATATGTGAAAGATCTGGTGAACAAATTATACAAATTAATAAAAATAAATAATAGTTTTAAAATTATGACTATATTATAGAATTTAAAATAAAACAATATATTAAAGTTCTCTTCCTGTTTTAGCTAAGACTCATTAATACTCTCAAATCACATTACAAGTTTTGTAACATATAAAGAAATATTACCAAGCATAGCACATATCTGAGTTTGATTTTTCCTCTCATCTTTCTTATCAAGTAGTTGCCCAACAGTTCCTTTAACAGCCTTTGGGATTTGGTCCACATACTGAGGCTTAATAAGTGCCTTCAGGTCATCTTCAAGGATTTTAGTAAAATAGTTTTGAAGCTCAGAGCCACGGAAATGAGAGAGAATCTCTTGCCAATCTGGAGGATCCTATAATAAAAATATTTTTTACAAAAAGTAATCACATTAATATCTTCACACTATATCCCATATATAGCAGTACAGTAAACCTAGTGTTAAGACACTCTGT
The DNA here is from genome assembly GCA_033558755.1 of Philaethria dido. Taxonomy (NCBI): domain Eukaryota; kingdom Metazoa; phylum Arthropoda; class Insecta; order Lepidoptera; family Nymphalidae; genus Philaethria; species Philaethria dido. The sequence goes on from JAKGSA010000554.1 coordinate 231,736, forward strand.
TTATTACAATTAGAAAAGTATAAAGTATAAAAAAGCAAATATAAAGTTCAAATGTGTTTCTTTATTTAATCATAACAATAAAACTTTTTATACCTTTTTTAATTTTTAAAAGCCAATTGGATAATCTTTTAAATTTATTCAATTTCTAATCAAATTGAATTATAATTATTATTAAGCAACATTATAAGAGATAATTTCTCACAAATTATTAATAATTTAACACTTAGTGGCATCACATTTATAGTTTTTAAATCAAGATTATTATAAATTACGTCTTAAATAACATTTTTATTAATAAATCAAATTTATACTTACAGCAAATCTGCCCAAGTTGGGCTTTTGTTTACCAGCAAGAATTTTCAGAGCAGTAGATTTACCAATACCATTCTGACCTACAAGACCAAGTACTTCACCAGGTCTAGGTATTGGCAGCCGATGGAGTTTGAAAGAGTTTTTAGAATATCTATGAGTTGTGTGTTTCTCCAAGTTTGATGGTATATTGATAATAGTTATGGCATCAAAGGGACATTTCTGAAAAAAATGTGTTCATTATTATTATTTTATTACTATTTCTAAGTACATATTACAAGATTTATTATCTAAAGTTAAATTAAATTTATGTTATTAGAGATATAAATAAATTTAACAGTCGGGATAAGAGAAATCTTGCAAATAATTAAAAATACTATTATGTTACATAAAAAATGTTGTTTAAAATGTAACAAACCTTGACACAAATACCGCAACCAATGCATAGTTCTTCCGATATAGTTGCAATTTTATCATTGGGAGTAACTTCTATGCAGAGCTTGCCCATGCGCACCACCGGGCAGCTCTTCTTACACTCTTGTCTACATCTTTTAGGCTTACAACGATCAGCATTAACAATCGCTATACGAGTTAATTTATCAGTCTCTTCATTGCCTTTTTTCCGAGACATACTGCAGGTCAAAAAACAAGATAAAACACGAATGAACAACACATTAACAAATGGGTAATTTTCATACAATTTTTATTCAATATGCCACGATTAACAAGAACACAAATATAACCTCAATATCGCAATGTAAGTATAGATACTAGATATTTGAAACAATATTTAGTACTTAACATATAAGCAAAAATTAAGGCCGTATTCAATTAATATACAAAGGGCGTAAAATCATTATAATACCTATTAAAATACAGCGAACGTTGGCACGACTTTGCCTACGTTCGCGTGTCCTATGTCGTGAAATGTCAAAAGGAACAATAGACAATAGCAATTAGTGAATAAACGTAAAAGTCAGAAAGTATTTTTTTAATTACAGAAATATGATTATAATAATTAATAAATACTGAATCTAAAAAGGCACAACGGTCTCCAGTCCAATAAAAAAAACCATGTAGGATAGTAAAGTTTTTATTATCGCTCTAAGTAATGGCCTATATCTCTACATATATGTATACAGCTCTATATTAGTACTTTATTAATACAGAAACGTAGAAGTAAGATAGCGTAAATGTATTTACCAAGATAATTTTTTTTTTCTGTCGACTAAGTAACTCGAGTCAAGTCACTCGACTTAACTGTTTGTTTTTTAATGACAAACTTGACAGCTATCGGATAATGTCAACTTGATTATTGTTCATTTAGCATTTCTTTCTTTTTCAGTCAGTGGGATAACTATATAATGATCTATTTCTAACTAGAATATTAATCCTATAAGTGCTAATATCTCGAGATTTAACAAGTTTCGAAGTAAGAAAAGTGTGTCGTAGTGTTTTTTCTATTCTACATACTATTGTTGAAGTAACTTGTGCGATTAGCTGGCACGGCAAAAAACACAAAATAAAGAAGAAACAAACTTAGGGTGTTTTAAACATTAAAAATTTTGTTTTGATCGATTATTTGACTTTTGAAACATTAAAAAATACAAAAATCAAGTTTTATAAATGAATAAGTTTAAGGCAAACATTATGTAGGTCATTTATATGAAATTAGAATTAATTTTATCCAGTATGAAAGTGTAAACGATCACATAAACCGTAAAACGGCCATTTACTACGAAATTAACTTTTTTCTGAAAATATTGATTTTTAAAAGATGCCAAAAGGAGCCAAATGTATGTTTGGATGCAAAAATTTTAGTAAGTGTTCTTTTTATTGTTTAAATTGGCACCAATATTATTTAAATAATATTAAAACAAAAAGTATACAGTTACAGTATACAGTTTGAGTGAATGTTAAAATTCAAAAGTTCTAATAAGATTTTCTTTTAGGTACATTGCATCGCTTTCCAAAGCCAGCACAACAAGGAAAACATGGAAAGTATGAGCAGTGGAAGTCACTTGTGGGAGACTTTTTAGAGGGTAGGACAGACCAGTATATATACATGAATTGTTATCTATGTAACATGCATTTTGAAGGTCGTTTTCTTTTTCCATATAGCAAAAGATTGGCTAAAACTGCTTATCCCACTCTCAATCTTTGTAAGTACCATATTATTTTCTATAATAATCTTTATATTGTTATCTTTAATATGTAAAACTGGCTATGTGTAAGTAATATACATTGTTCCAATTTAAAAGAAATATATAAGACTAAAGATTTTTTTTTTTACTTCAATTAATTAAATTAAATAAAACTCCTTTTTTTTCAACATGCATTATATTTTTTGTCATTTCCACAATTTATTTTTATTTTTTTATTTTATTTGTAATTACAGGTTATTACAACCCAATGAGAAGGAATGGTCCTGGTACAGAATATCCTACATCAATACAGTTTGCAGGTTAGTATGAATATGGCACACCTGGTTATGCCCTGTTGAGCACTAAAAGTAAGTTTCCATGAGTTTACTTATTATAAAAATGTATTATGAAAGGTAAAATATATGTAAGTCTGGCACATACAGACACAGCATTAAGAAATATATATATATACATATATATATATATATTAGATATATATATATTAGATACAAAGTATTCGTATCGTTATCGAAAGCATTTTGTATGGGAAAACTTTAGTTCCTCTTACGCACGGTAGGGGTGTTCTTTAATTCCCATACAATTTTTTTCGATAACAATATGAATACTTTGTCTCAAGTTTTTGTGCTTGTCCTACAGATCAGAGAAATGATATTTTAATATTATAAATTGTAATAATTATTATTCTTCTGTCGAAATATCATATAGGATTATTATATTAAGTATAAATGAAAATTTTGAACCTTTGATTTGAAAGTTTGAACAACATTTTTGCAAAATATGTATATATTTTTTGGCTGTTTAGTGCTTATGCTTATATGTTTGCAATTTAATAATAAAAATAAAAACATTTTATTGCTCATAATTAAAAAAGTATTGATAATTTTAGGCCTTATGACTAAAATTGATCTTTTACTGGTAACCTTTTAGTGTTTGCAAACTTAAGTCATACCTTAATAATAAATTTCATTACATTTTTAGGCTATTGGTTGATCAAATTATATTAATAAAAGAATTAAAATAGCATTTTGTTTCAGGAACTAAACTTGAAGTTTGTATAGATAGTTTGGAATCAGCTAAAAATGCTGTTAATGGTGGTGCAGATGAACTGGAAGTATGCAGTTCACTAAATGAAGGAGGCTTGACTCCTTCTCCTGGTCTTGTCAAGGAGACTTTGGAATTGGTATTATATTTTAAGATATTAACAGTGTGTGAAGTTTTAATAAGTTGAACTATAAAACTACTCTATATTGTTTGAAATTATTATTAAGTAATAAATTAAAGTATAGGACTTGCATTTTATAAGCAAAATTAAGCGATTTTACTTAAGTGCTAAGAAATTGTGCAGTATGTTGTTTTTCAGATTTACATTTTTTCAACATAGCAGGATAGTCACTAGTAATAAAACATACTGCCAAGATATTGTTCTTGAATTATTTGTCAGAATTGCGTGTTGAGTGGCGAAATATATAGGCGCTTTGTCTTACCAAATCAGGTAAATGAATATAATGTAAATATAATCATTGTCCCGAGTGAGAAACCACCCACAATCACTTTCGTTTACAGTCAAATGTTGTCCTACTAACTTCATGTATGCTTCTTTATGGCCTTTTCATGCAGTAATATTGTTTTTAATGTTGTAAAAATAGTTTATTATGTAACACTAGCCCATTTGTCATGATTTTAGATCAAGTGAAGTGATTTAATTGCCAGTTTCCATTAGTCCTGTAATACAAAGGACTGAATTGTCTCCAACGATAGAATACATATTATATCAACTTTAGTGATGGTAAAACTTATTGCAGTGTACTGAAGTCAATGTGATGATAAGATGTCGGGCTGGTTCGGATTTTCGTTACACTGACGGCGAAATGGCGACGATGCTTTCTGACATAAAGTTTTACAAAGATTTAGGCGTTGACAGATTTGTATTTGGCGCTTTGACAGATGAAAGACACATAGATAAAATAAATTGCAATAAAGTGATAGAAATGGCTCGTCCTTTGCCTGTGACTTTTCACAGAGCGTTCGATCTTTGCGTGAAACCCGATGATGCACTTTTGGATATTATAAACCTAGGCTTTGACAGATTGTTAACAAGTGGACTTCAACCTTCTGCCACTTCCGATGCTGCTATGGAAACCCTAAAGGCTATGAAATTAAAACATGGCCACGAGATCGCTATAATGCCTGGTTCAGGCATCACTTCGCATAATGTGCAACAGTTCGTTGTTGACAAATTCCCGTTAGTTCACAGTTCGTGTAAAAAGATAATAACAAAAAACTCTTATGAAGGAGATATAGATATGGGCTCTAATAATATTTTCGTAACAGATGAACGACTCGTCAGGGAAATGAAATTGGCATTAGATACACTCACACTTTGTGAATAAAATATTTTTTATTATTCTATAGTGTTTTATTTAACATTGCTAAGATGTATAATAAAGTAAATATTGTGTACCTAAATATTGGTAAGACATTATTATTTATAATTAAATGTAAAAAAATTAAATCCAAAAACTACATTTTAATTTCATTACCCTGTTCATCATATTTCTCTAAAATGTTTAAAAAATTATTTAGTAATAAATATGTATTTTGCTCATTATTAGCTGATAATAGACATGTTTTGAATTAATCTATCGATATATTATGTAAATTCAGTGTTTGATATTTTTTATTTTATATATAGGTGTAATTGTTGAGCTTACAAGTAGGTCCAACACATGTAGAGTACAATACTTCAAGGTCGTACACATAATAATCTATCAAGTCATGTCTACAGTTTAGGTGCAGGACTAGTATTTTCGATTCCCGATTTTTAACCGTTCTGTATTACGCATCGATGACGTATTATCTAATACTACTAAAATACTCTTATACATTGCCGATCTTCCATATTTCAGTCATAAAACATATTCTTGACAGATATCTCTTTCTCTTTCACGCACGTATCTTTTGTTTATAATAAAATAATCACATTCACTCTGAAGAGGATTTAGAAGGGGTTTAAGGCAGTCATATTATCTGAGTTCCTGTTAAATTATTTAAAAAAAACAACTAATACATCAATATAATACCTCAGCTCTTAAAAACTTACTTTTTAACGATAATTGTAATTACAGATTGAATTCATTCGTTTTAGATCCTCATCGTTAGAAACACGTTTTAGTTACATTTTTTAACATAAGTCTCTATTAATATTCTTCACATAAATAGTCCATAAACTGAGTTTCAGATTCTGTGCTTTGCTGTTTAACACTATAATAGTATAAAGTAATATCCCCTTCGAAATTCACTATTATAACACATACACATCACGTTAGTATCAGTAATTTAACTTCCAGACATTTCAACAGTAATAATAATTTTGACTAACACAAACTTTAAAATTGCGCAAAAATAATGTAAATAAACAAACTCTGTCGCATGTTGACCTTGACATGTAAAAGAACTAACTTAGATAATTAAAAATCGATATAGTAGGTTATTTCTATTAAATAGTATCTACCTTTTTAATTATTTTAAATAATTATTTACTATTAAAAATCATTACAAGATTTTTTTTATTTAATAATGTTATAATAAAAATCTATTAAAATAAGGTGGATATTAAGGTTATCTTTTAAAACTTTTACCTCAAAGTGAAAGTGAAAGCCAGAAAACGAATGAAAGAGGTGACAACAAACGTACTTATATTCACTTTATTTATTTTGTTATGCTTTAACATGTTGGTAATTTTTTTTTTATTATCAAATAACATGAAAGAAGTATTATCGAAATTAATTATAATTGTTTGTGCAATTTATTATGCACTTATTTGACCGTTTAAGCAATATTTTCATTTAAAAGAAATTGGCGGGAAAAACAGAGAAGGCGACGACTACGAACAACAGGGTTGAATGCTATTGACGTTTCATATTTTTATTTTAAAAGTATCGAATAAGTAGTGAATAAATAATTGTTATAATAACTACTAGATTATTTATAGCCGCAATATGAATAAAGTAATTTTAAAAATGATCGATTAGAAGACTCATTTAAAGTCGATTTAGCTTGATGTTAATTTTATGTAATGACTTTCTTACAGATACATCGAATTTTCAATTGCGCTTATAAATAAATAATGAAATTATAAACCCATAAATACATTTACGAGTAAAATTGAGATAGCTAGATAATTTTAAATTAGGTTTTCATTTTCGAAAATTTCAATTAAGAATGACCTTGACCATGACAATGAAATAGCATAATGTAAGAAGGAAATAGCATATTAAGAATAACCTTGACCGTGAAAGAAAGAAATGGCATAGTCATAACAAATATTTTGTTTTTTATATTTATGTTGTTTTTTTATATTGAATAAAGATTAATTGAACGAAAAATATAATTTAGACTTTTAGATCAGATCATAAAATATTTTAAAATTTCTTAATATACATTATTCTAATCTAATTGTAATAAATGTGTGTATTTTGCTGATTCATCCTTAGCGGAAATAGGAATGCCAATATTTAGAACTTTTGGTTTTGGTTCTTAGTATCGTCAGTCGTGCACCGTGCATCGCTTAGTAACTGAAGTAAAAGCGAATTATCCTTAGTTTTTATTATTTTATTTCATTTCTTTTATTATTATTGTTGTTATTTTGTGTCAGTATTTAATTTATTTTCATCATACGTCAAATTGGACAAGTGTATTTTTTTTATTTAGATTCTTTATTTTTTTAATAATAGCGTGTGTTCAGTATACTTCTGCGGAATACACTGATATGATTTTGATTTATGGAGAATGTCATCAAAATGATGCTCTGGCAGTACGAACATGTCGGGAAAGGTATGGCTCTACTCGTAGATGCCCTTCAGATGGTCGTACATTAGTCCCACGTCGAGATCATGCTCCGCCACGAGAACTACCAGTGACTTGAGAAATTAAAATTTTAAATTATTTCAATAGAAAACCGACGTCCAGTTTAGCCAGAGCAGCTAATCATTTTCGAATAAGCCATATTACCGTTCGCAAAGTATTAAAGCGAAACAAGCGTCGGTCATTTAAATACGCGAAAATTCAGGCGTTGTTAGGACGGGATAAGCCTGTTAGACTAGCATATTGTGAGTGGCTACTGGACAATGTACAGAGAGACCCAGATTTCATATCCAATATTCTATGGACCGACGAAAGTACATTTACGCGCAATGGAATTTGGAACACGCAGAATTTTAGATACCGGCATGAAGAAAATCCACAATTAAATAGAGAATCTGCACATCAATACCGATTTGCCATAAATGTGTGGGCCTGCATTCATAATAATAAAATAATAGGCCCAGTTTTTATTGACGGCAATTTAAACGCTACAAAATTTCTGCAACTTATACGTGGACCTATAACAGATTATATCGACCAGATTCTCTAAGACGCGTATCGAAGGTTATGGTTTCAGTTAGATGGAGCACCTGCACATTCTGTGGTGCTTGCGAGGAACGTACTCACAAGTATGTTTGGGCACAAATGGATCGGTCGATATGGACCTCGCCGGTGGCCTGCTCGTTCCCCAGATCTTACACCACTTGATTTTTTATGGGGAAAAATAAAAAATGATGTCTACGCTACAGATGTCCATACCGAAGACGAGCTCCGAGTAAGAATTACGCGTGCTTTTGATAAACTCAAAAAATTTAGCCGCGCGGGGAGAATTACTAGGCAGAGTGAGACTCGATATGTTGCGTAGATGTCATTTATGCATCGAGAAGCAAGGTGGACATTTTGAAAATTTAAAAGTTTAAAATAATTAGTGATTAAATGGAATAATAAATGTGAGTTTGTGTAAAATTAAAAACAGTGTTACGTTGTGTTAACATCTATTTACCGCCATTACCCACCACTCGATTTCTTCAATGAGATGGCTCTGCTTTCGCTACCTAACAAATGTCATTTGATTTTGTTACGAATATTTTATTATTTATTTTGTTCAAAAAAAACGCTTTCATTTTTAGCAAAAACTCTTATTTTATAATCGTATCGTGTTAACAAGGAGCACTCAAAACGATGTTTTAATTTATTGTAGCGATTGTCCTCACACCTGTATAAGAATAAAATTGTAAAATTAAAAAGGTCTCGAATTATTCCTCCAATATCGATACATATTGCGGGCCATTTATCATAAGATATTTTGGTAAAAGTATCCAACCGTGCTTAATGACGCCATTAGTACGCTGTACGCCGAAGAAACAATATCTAAACGACTTCAGTTTTCTGACCTTTTCATTTTATGCATTACTTTATCAAAATGTAATTTATTAAGGACCTACTATTAACAATAAACAAAAGTAAACTTAATGAAGTCTCATATACATATTTTATAAATAATATTTAGTGTAAAGAATAAGATATCGTTCTCCATTTTTCGTCTTTTTGATATAGTGTGTTAAATTGGAGATGTCATGAATGAGATCAATTAAAATAAAATCATTCCTACGTGTCGGCATCGAACCCACAATCATCAATAAGATATTTTACGCTACCTATTAGGTAGTAACTATAGTATTTATGTATTGTAATATATTGTATTATTAGTATCATTAGGATATTGTTGCCTTTATTAAATTAAATAAATCCTGTCTAGTTATTGATTTTGTTGAATCAAATTCGCTCTGACTAGCGCGAACAATTCACGCTTTATGTACAAGCGGCAAAGCATTCGCAGCGTCTGTATTGTGAGAGATGTGAGAACGTTTTCATACGCATTCCATCCCCGTGTTGTGTCTATATTGTGACTGTAGTGTTCAATCACAATATAACTCTACAATAATGTGGTTGCTTTGCCATATCTACGTAATATGATTAGCTGCTTGTTAAGCGGGCAACAAGGTAGGTTTACATAACCTTTTCCTTTGGGGATACTTGAAAATCTCGAAGCGTCCCTATGCGAGATATTTCTGACAGGCCATTAGCCGATTATCGTTATAGACGACCTATGGCGTCTTCTGTTTACTTTTCGCCGAAAAAGATCTTTGAAAGCCATCGCAGATTAACCGGTGATCTCAATTCTAATTGTTTTTGCATTAGCGTCTAAGGCCGCTTGCTAGGCGGCCTTGCAGATACTACAACTTGCTGTAACTTGCTGCAACTTGCGATATTGACAACGGCATTCTGGATGTTCTGGACTCAGTGGTTATAAAGAATTTAAATCTCTAAATGTATGAGTATGATTCTCTACAGACTCGTTATATGTATAGTGTAAGTATTGCTGTAGAATAGCTACATGGTATGTGATTTTCTATGTAATCGCTATATATAATAGACTCCAACTGTCGCAGTTATCATAAAATAAATTCAGGTCTTCCCTTAGACCCAGTAAACAAAATAGTTATCATTTGGAAAAAGTTCACTAAAACCATTAGGGAATATTGTGAGTACGTACCTTATTTTTTATATTTATATTTTTTTATTCCTAAAGCAAAATATTATTTATATTAATTATTCACAATATAAAATGAAAAATATAAGATCCATTATATTCGAGAAGAAAATTATAAACGAGTAAAAGCTTTAAACTCAATTTATCACGCTTCCGTCCAAATTCAATCTCCGGTTCTTTCGTGCTTTATTTCTTATCTATTTAAAAAGAATCATGTTTTGGATTCACAGTGTCATAATTTGTCCGTTATACATTTGTTTACTATGATTGATGTTGAGCAATTTTTTTAAAGAGCTATCCATATCTCCGGCAAGATCACGTCACTCATTTTTGCCTTTACATCAATCATAAAACATATTTAATTTTTAAAAAAAAGTCTTAGACATTATTAATACGTGAAGCAAATTCTTTGACTATCTTTTTGAAAACTATGCGTAAGGAGTAGTATAAAAATTGGTGTACTTATAAGTTGTGTTTACAGTGTTGAGAACCAACTAATATTTTTAAATTATCAGAAGTACCCATATTATTATTATTATTTTTTTTTTATTTTATGGATGCCGGATGGCAAACGAGCAGAAGGACCGCCTGATGGTAAGTGGTTACCTTCGCCCATGAACATCTACAACACAAGAGATGTACTAGATGCGTTGCCAACCTAGAGGATACAGATGGAAAGGGAGGATAATGTAGTAGTCCGCTATCGGAACCACCACATTTTGGGGAAAGGATGGGTGGGAAAGGGGAAAACCTGGCTTACATGCCATCGAACCGGAACACATCATAAGATATTTGGCGGTTCGTCTTTGACATGATAGTGGTCGCGAGCCAGACGGAGGACGAACCCCCTACCACCAAACAAGTAAGTATTGCTCACACTGGCATATGCTTCATATACACTTTTGAATTGAGTGACATACACGTTGCTAAGGAAACGTGTATTTTACCTGAAAACGTACTTTAGAAATATGACAAGTTTAGAAAAAAATGAAATGTTAATTGAAATGTATGTTTATATATTTCCATGACCTAGGTGAATGATGAATTAATTTCAGAATTTAGCATATCATATGTTATTGCTTGGCGTAAAACTATGATGATGCTAAAGTTAAGTAGGTATATAAAAGAAATATTGGAAATAAAATTTGCTTCGCTTTCTGTCAGGCATGTCCCGTTGCGTTATGGTATTATTATATGGACTTATTACATAAAGTGTGCTGTAAGATGGTATGGTAATCCTTAACCACGGCATTTTTTTGATGAACTTCACTTTAAGTGAGTATTATGAGGTGGTGTAGGAATTGCAATAACTATGAGGTTCTGACATATTATAATTATTTTAATTAAACATTTTTTTTACTATATTACAATTTTATAATATTTTCAACTATTATTATTTCTTTGTTGTCGAGTTCTTTATCGTATAGGTATTATTATTGGAGAGCTTTGTCAGCGCGGTTCTGCCAATTATCCAACCCACTCGACTCGCTCAACAAGTATTCGTACATGCTTCAACGCTATTGTTAAGAGATAAGAATCCTTAGAACCGACGGCAGGTAAATAACGAGACGAATATAGTAAACATGTTTATTTAGGTGGATCCAAGTGAACATTTTTATCTAATTACAATTATATCTAAGGTACAAAATAAGGCTGTATTGTGAAATGTGAAGACGCTTAAGTTAAGGCAGTTCTTGCTTACCGTGTTGTGCAATTGTGGCTTACTGCACCTAAAGTTACATTATTCATATTCATATATTTACATAAATTACAGTAGAAGCTCCTAGACATCTATCATAGTAATTGGTCAAATTGCACAAGTTAGGATAAAGCGTTTCATTTCCGTATGCAAGCGAAGTTATTATCATATCTATCTTAGTCACTAATTTATTTATTATTTTTCTAATTTATCTATTTATTTATTAGGTGCATTGACACTCAGCACTATTTTATTAATTGCACGTGTTTATTACAATAGTGTTTTATTCATAAAAACGTGTATACAATTATGGTATAATTATTGTACAAAGTAACAAAAATTGAGTCTAATCCCAAATTGATATCAATAAAAAATGGCTTTTTATTACATACTTTGATATTACATATAGGAAACTATATGAAATTTATAAACATTTTAGGTAGGCTTTTAGAAACCTTCTTCAATATCCCTATGGGATACCAACATTTTGCGGCGTAGGTAAATAGAATTTAAAAAAGTCACTCATTTCTTCACTTTTCACTATTTACGTGTTGGATGTTGGAATTTAATGCCGTAGGAACTTTCACTAACTAGATTACTAAATATTATTTATTCATTTTATAGAATATGAATGCGACAGATGAACAGCCCTAAGCCTCTATTATTCAAAATGCTAAATAAATATAACGTATCGGAAATAAAATGAATGTTCGAAAAACTATGCAAAATATCATAGAAATAGGATTTAACGAACAGAAAATATTTGTTCCATATATCAATTCATTATGAAATTTTATACATCGAATTTCTTTGAATTTATTCGGCCGTTAATAGGAAACAATTGTACTTGTTTGAAAAAACCCTTCTTTCTAAAAACAAAAACAATAAAAAATACATGAAAAAAATATTTTTCACAAGTATCGAGAAGTTTCATTTTTTTTTTCTGGAAAGTAAATTAACAATAGATATTAAATAGAATAAATTGAGACTTTATTGCGATCATAATTATTGGCAAAGTCGTAATATTCGACCAATTTATCTACTATTTACCTACGAATATTGTAGGTTGATGTTTTATTCTTATATTATCTAATTACTTGTTTCTACTGTCTAATAAGCTCATGTCGTTTACTACATAATACATCATGTCGTCTTTTTTTCTATGTAAGTACCTATAAACGAAGGGAGTCTTGATATGAATCACTTGGGTGCAAACAGGAACTTATCAGGCAGTAGTGGAACAAGTGCTTATCATAAAAATTGACTATATAATGACTGAGTGTCTATTAGTCTCTTTGTCTGGCGCGTAAAGTTCTAACTTTGCTGGTTCAGTGTTCAAAGCGCTGTAGTCTACAGGGAAAGGCGGTTGTGGAAGGGAGTCTTTTGGTGGTACCAATACCCATTGCCCCGGTCCATTGGGATTCTTCCCCATAAGCCAGTTGGTAAAGCAATGCACGTATGTCCCGTAGTCCAAGATTAAATAGTTATTCTGAAAATAAATAATGCATTATTGATCTGTATGACTATACAGATTCTTAATCAAAAAATACAAAAAGATGTCACTTACACTTGTCATTCTATCATATGCAGTGTCGATGATTTCTGCAACTCTGTTGGCGGGGAGTCCTATAACGGAACGGTAGAAAGCAGCTAGGGCTGGTTTTGTTATTTCTCCTTTGTCTATAAATATAAATATGTGTTTCATATACAATTGATTATTGTTTCACTATGTTAAAATATGTATGTTTATTAGCATATATTTATTTATGGCGTGATTGAAACAGTGGTGTGTACAGTTGTATTGTATGATACAGTATATTATTATGTAGTAATGTTCGACGAATAAAGGCTGGCTGTATCTTGCACAGCAGGTTAGGCAGAGAGAACCTAGTGCCAAGACACTCCTTTCTCCGCTTTTCACCGGAATTTGAGACATTGCGTATGGAGTGGTAGTTTTCAACATCATAACTATCGTGTTTACGTGTTTGTTGTGAAGTGCTGTTCCATTAAGATAAGATAATTAGTATTAGTAATTACTTTTATTATTTAATTAAATAGCATTTTAACTTCTGTTAGTGTTGGTAGTTGGTCTCGTGCTATACACAATATCTCTTATATACAAGTACATAATATTTTTTACTGCCGTCAATCGAAATACAATTTGTCTTACGAATAAATGGAAATGTCAATCGTTGTAAAATGTAGATTATATAAAAGAGCAATTCAAAAAATGCAAATTATGCTATTAATCTTAACATTAAGTTGATTTATGCTATCATTTTTCATATATGGACTTTTTTATATATAAAAGTATAATATAACATAATAACATAATTGAGGCCATCGCTGCACAGAGAGATAGCGTTCCATTGTAGATGCGATCGTTATGGGTTCGATCCCCACACGGGAGTATGAGTTTGTCGAATATTGCACTTAGTGGATTGTGTAAGACAAATTGGATGGAAAGCCGAATGGAAAACGGAATGTTTTGACATTAAATAAAATCGAGATATCTATATAAATACAATCTGACTACCTTGCCATCGAGAAAAAATGGGGGTAATTACATTTGACACAGACACGGAATATACATATATCAATACACAAATATTTATATATACTCCCAGTTACCGGTACTCGCGGCTTTGCTCGCGTGGTCAATGGCTGTCCATACTACATACTATAGTGTATAGTATATGCGTTACTTTGAAGGCTTTGAAGAAGCTAGCTAAAGGCTAGATTTTCAATTTTTTTGACAAACAATCATGTCTGCCAAAATACTTTTTCAATTTTTTTAATTAAAAAATATCTTATGACCTTTTAGGTACCTCTAAGAATATATGTACAGTTTTATGATAAAATTGGTTGAGTAGTTTTGACGTGAAAGCGTAACAAACAAACTTATTTTCACCACATTACACACACATATCACATTTATAATATTAAGTAGAGATTAGCAGGAATTTGGTATACTAGTAAAATTTGACATTAAAATGTGAAATGTGATTTCTAAAATGACGTAATTATAAGACGTAGAAAAATGTTTATATAAAATTATTTTACAATAAAAAGGTAATTTTTCACATTTGCGAACAACATAATGGAAAACTAAACATGAAAGAAAATTATAATGTCATCACTTTAATAAAAACTTTGTAAACAACTTTATGTAAAGTTAAAGAAACTAAATTCTTGTTCAAAGTAAGAATTCTTGTACAAATTCGACCTGACTAAGTTAAATCTGTTCGAAGACAATCAAATGCTTCAGATAACTCAACAAGGAAAACCCTGGTAAGAAAAGTAGAATCAAAGTTAACTAAGCACGACTTCTTTTGGATACACACGGAAACTTAATATTGACTTGTATGAGTAATGTATTTGGTCCAATACGGGTTTACAAATGTAAACTTTTTAAAAAAAATAATCAAAAAAAATGTGCAATTTTGACTTGAAAAAAGCCCGTTCAAATGGTTTATATGTCCTTTAATAACTTAATAATACACACTATTCCATCCGTTCTGTTTCATGAAACAGAACGGATGCCAATTTGCAAATCGGAAAAATATCAATTTGACAAATTTAGATTTTTCACTGAGTGACAATCAAACTTATTTTTGTGTCCTTTACATAAGAAGATAGAGCTGGTAGGTATATTCCTATCAGCTGCAAACTGATGGTATGATTATGTGAAATAAGCTCTAAATGTTTGAAAAGTGGACGTAATTATAGAAAAAAGCCTCTGCGTCAAATTACGAGTATGACACATTTCTTCGTAGCCCATTTTCCACTCAGGCATAGAAATTGTGTTGTATAAGTATAGAGTTGCAAAGACAAAATACAGTTTTGTCTTTCTAACATATATTTTTTTTCTAGTTAATTTTTTATACATATACCCACTATTAGATATTTTTATTTTCATTATGTAATGATTAATTAGGTATTATTATCATTATCATTTCTGTAATATTATCCCATCTGCATATTCATATGATTTAAAAAAAAATCTTGTCAAAATAGCGTTAAAAAGTAAACGAACGCGTAATTAATTAGGTAACTGTTTGTCCTACATTTACAAATTGGATTGGCGTAATTAATCATCCATTTCTCAAAGCATTTCCCGCAGGCGTATCAAATCTTTCTTTTGCTTTTTTATTTCGTGAACGCATACAGATGTAATATGTTCGTGTACGAATGAAATTGACTTGTTCTTGCCTCCCAAATGTAAGGTTGTAACGTCAATCATGCTTACATAATAGGGTATTTAAATCCATGATTCAATGTTATTTGAAAAAGAAAATGAAAAGAAATATGAATTCATAACGTGTATGTTAAATTTCTTATGAAATGTAACGTATCATTAAACAATATCATTTTATAATATTAATCATTTTTTGTACTCACTTTCTCTATCGACGACGTGATAAAGAATTTTACAGAGATACTGTAAGTAGAGTGGTAAGTCGACAAATCTTCCCATTTCACTTATATGTAAAGCCCATCGTGCTAGCCAGCCTTCTAATGTGGTTCGACCTTCTATACCACCAGCTTCTGGTCCGCAAACTCTCCTATAGTAAGGTAATTCTGCCCATCTAGAATAAACGTAAAGTAATATACATCGATTAATAATGATAATTATATAATAATGATCCACGCCATTTTCGGCGATGGCGACTCCATGCGTGTCTCACTTTCATTTTTCACGTAATTTCGTTGGTGTTATGGTGAGTCTTATGTGGCTTGCGAATCCTATTTTCGCCTTGAAGATCCGCTTACAAGGCGCACAGTAAGCTGGCCAGCACTGTTATACGTGTACGTGTAGAAGAGCTTAGATTTAGTCTTCCGTAACATACATACATATTAGTTAAATATACGCTATCGATAATTCCCCTAGTATCTACCATAATAATTAGGTTGAATTAGTTACATTCCAATAGATTCGACTGCATACATTTTTGTTACATAAATAATGCTATAATAAGAAACTATTTTACTTTTGTCGGCACTTAAAAATAAAGTGACGCTAAATAATTTTCACTTGCTATTGCAAAATTTTATTCCCAGTCATCATAATTTTCCCACCATTGCCTTACATTAAATTACTATAACTATAGGACTACGTTAATTCCTTCTGCAAATAAACACATTGTTTGGTGGTAGGAGGTTCGTCCTCCGTCTGGCTCGCGACCACTATCATGTCAAAGACGAACCGCCAAATATCTTATGATGTGTTCCGGTTCGATGGCATGTAAGCAAGGTTTTCCCCTCTCCCACCTATCCTTTCCCCAAAATGTGGTGGTTCCGATAGCGGACTACTACATTGTCCTCCCCTTCCATCTATATCCTCTAGGTTGGCAACGCATACAACATCTCTGGTGTTGTAGAGGTTCATGGGCGAAGGTAACCACTTACCATCAGGTGGTCCTTCTGCTCGTTTGCCATCCTTTATCCATAAAAAAAAAAAAAAACACAATACTTCTATACTCCCGAATAACTAAAATTATTTGTAATAATAGCAATAAATTGTGATAATTCATTATCGTATTCCTTTGTCGTTATGCCTTAAACAATTCACTCACTTGGCGGGCAACGGGTTGATGAAATGTTCGATGAATTCCCTTTTAACTTCCAACAAAATTAGAAATTCTGACGAGTTGGGCGACCAGTCTGCGAAGTGTGCCAGCTTCTGCAAGTTTCTCGCTAAATTAATTTAATTGCTCTAATTTCTTACCGCTAATTGTTACAAAGCACTCACAATTATTTTATTTTAATCTTAATGACTTTAAATAAAAACATAAATTAGTCATACTTTATATATTTTATTGAAATGATTAATTATAATTATTAATACCAATTATTTGTAAATTAAATTTTCTAAAATGTTAAGAATAAAAAATAATAATAAAGAAACAAAACCAGAATAGTAGTAGCAATAAGTTAATAAATACCTCAAAAAAGTTATCAAAATCCTGATCACATATAACGTCATCACGATCGTGGTCTAGAAGCTCAGTGAAGAATAATGTCATTTTGTCAGTCTGTATGGAGCTCAGTTGTGCCAAGGGTTGTTCTTCTTCCAGATTTAAGCACTCCAGATCTTCGCTACATCTGTTCACCCAAGTCGCTAAAAACAAAAAGAAGAAATTATATCATATATCTGGATTTTCCTTGCGGCTTCCAGTTGAAATTCTTTTCTACTTTCTCCATTTTAAATTATAGAACGTTTTTAAAAAATGAACAAACGTTTGATTGTACATGGTAAAATAAATGATATATCATTTTTTTTTCATATGAATGTAAAAACCGAAGTTAGATGCTATTTTAGATGCTTCCATTAGTCCATAACAAAAATGCCTATACTTAAATGTTAATATCTAAAGGACTGGTTTGTTTACAATTATGATTTTTAATTTAGTTATTAACACCTTAAAAGTCGTTTCAAAAGATTAATCTAGTATTACTCATGGTTGCCGCGTCACCAGACACTACCGCGAGTCTAGATAAACAAATAGATATATTACACAGATCCATTAAGTAAAGCTAGACGTATCTCTTTAAGAAATCTCTTTCAAGCAACCTAAGGAAGTTAAGAAAATGTCGCACGGCGGGACGACAATGTAGCTGAAAGATATAAACCTTGGTTATTTAATTAATGCTGTAAATTTTTTCCAAGTAAATATTTAACATTCAATTATGGAAGTGTTATGACAATATTAGCTGGATTATGTAATAAAACAGTTCTAACAATATCATATTAATAATATTATGCTGTTTTGTTCTAAAGCAGTAGAGGAATGTAATGTAATCAATGGAATTTGTAAAAATCCTTGAGTTTTGCTAGCTTATATTTCAAGTCGTAAGTATTCGGCGGCGACGTGTGTGGCATGTATAAAATAAAATCAGATTTGTTATGGGTACGCTCCCTCTTACCCTTGTTTACTAGTCCGATACTGATTTCCGTTATTGCTTATCTTACTTTTTTTTATTTTTTTAATTGCAAGGATATCGAAGTTTTTGTTTAATTTTAGATGCAAATGTCTATTTTGTTTACAATATTTTTTCGTTTTTTTATTATTACTTTTACAGGTATCTATTTACAAAAAATAAAATACAACGGGTTGCACTCCGGGAGTGTCGGCCGACGTGAAAACTTGAATATTAACGTTGTACATTTTTGATATTTTGAAATGCTTATGAAATAAGCTTATTAATTATGACAATATGTTTTTACTATCATTTATGTGGAAAAATACAATATTCATTTATTGCGCTATGGGAATGAAGGGAAACTTGGCACACCATTTTACGACTATTGTGAGGACGGAAGAGTATGCAATTTGGCATAGTTAATGTTTGTATGGAGAAAAAGTGCGAAAAACGTTATTTATAATAATATAATACTTAGGAATTAAAATAAGTATTACACACATTACTATTGGTTTGACATTCACTTTTATGTAAAATGACATATCTGTTCTTAAGATAACCCGTAAACAGAGTCTCTAGTCATATAAAAGAATTGACACTCCAGTTATAACAACGTTTTACGAATTTTCGATCAGTGTCATAGGTCCTGACGCGAGTTTATCATTTTTTAACCATCATAAAAAGTGCACAACGCCGCTAAAGAAGTTTTCACTTCAAAAATATTTTAAAATATTCTTCATTCACTTTAAATATTCTCTTCCAAATGTTAGGAATAGTTCGTTTAAGCTCTCGAACAAGAACTAGGTATACGTTCTACAGAATCCAATGTTTACAACTGCTTGTTTAAAATAACATAAATTTGTCTCGGAATAGCCTACCCTAGTTGAATAATTTCAAGGACTGGGGCCGAACAACGTGGATATCGCTTTGTGGACGTGAAGGTGCCGAAATGAGCTATAACATAACCTACGAAAGACTCGGCTACGCTGTTTCAAAATATTTTTATATAATGTGTGTGTTTTTTTTAATTATCAATAATGTGGTAATTTGTTTTGCTTGAGACTTTTTTCGTACACCAATAACACACATAATTATAAAAAACAAAAAACCCGACTGAACCAATTCTTCAAATTTAGGAAGCAAAATCAAATAAAGTAGGCTATAAAAGCTAATTATGTGATATATATTCAAACATTTCAAAATGTGCTAATTAAGTCCTTTCATTTGGTACCCCACACGGTGCTCAATGACTTTTTTGTTTTTATTTATCACATATTGAATTAAGAGTGACGACGCATATCCAAGAACACATGGAGTATGAATACCTATCTAACGTCACCTCAATTATATAATTCAGTCCAGGGGTTTAGAAGACATGAGGTAATAAAGAATATTACCAACAAATATGATACGCGTGAAAAACATAACCCTCCTCTGACAATCGGATAAATAGTATTCTTTTTATCTTTGTTCTATCTGTAATTTTTCAATATTGATTTATTAGGATTAGATTTTGTAGTGAAGAAAGAACATGTACTGTTATATAAATTAACGGGCATTTATTATTAAACAGCAGCAAATGGATACTTAACCTTTGTAAATACAGCTCAAAATATTCTCCTATAATTTTCAAGGTTAACGCATATCTAAACACATGATATATGTCTGTGTACCCTACACGGAAATAATTTAGTGATCATATCACTCCGGCCAACGCTTTGCTCCCGTTCCGTTAGAGGCAATAAAACGTTAAAAAATATTTCAATTTTTCTAATAATTAGTTAAGTTGGTATTGTTTTTGTAACCGTGTAATGAAGTCGCTATCGATAGGGTGTTGTAGGCTATGAAGTGTTACGGCACCGCACTGCGCAACCCATTGTGTGAAAGTTAAATTGGACACGTGTTTATTCGAAAATTGTTATTTTGAGTTACGATAAATATTAACTAGCGTTTTATTTAGATTTTTTTATTCATCGATCTTAAATTTAGCAAACATATACTTTAGTTTGAAAAGGTAAAAAATAGAATAATTGTGGAGAATTTTTTGAGGTCTATTTAAGGAAAGAGTAATTATAATAATAGGATGTGTTATTCAACGAGCAACCCGTTTAAGCTAAAGGTAATAAAATTGCATTGTATAGACAAAAATAATTATTACTGTTATTTTAAAACCCATAACACTATATTATTATAGTATATAAAAAATTATGCCTGATGTCATATGTTAAGATGGTAATTTAGGTTTGATTTTAGGTATTCCAAATTTGAAAATATCTTTTTATTTTTTAACAAGATTTTTTATGTAGTAGGTTTTAAATAACCTGATTCTATAAAATACAACCACACTATTCATTCGTTACTACTTACTTAAAATACGCCGACTCGCAGCGCTATGTATAAAACACAACACCAAGATATTAAAACAAAAACAATAATATACTTTAAAACTTTTTAATTATGTTAAATGAAAATACATGTCTAGTGTCAGTCTAATGTTTAAAAATATTTTTTATTCTGTAGAGGTAAACCCTATTTAATATCTATTAGTATTTTTAATTCTGGCACAGTAAAGATAGTATTATTAAATTCACATTTATTGAGAATTTCGTTGCCAAATTTAACGCTGTAGGGGATAAGAACTTTAAGTTCACCGTCCAATATATACCACACTGCTTCAGTGAACTTCAACATTTTAGGTAAAATTCTAACATCGTCAAAATAGTTCTGCCATCCTTGCCTTAAGTGCGTTAATAAAACCCCATTCTGAATTTTAACATGAATATTTAAATATTTTATGCTATATATATGATACGATATCAAGTAACCAAAATTTTCGAACACTTCAGTAACTAACACTCCATTTTGTACACACAATGTATGTATTAAGTTCTTTGCTCTTTCAATATATTCCATGATGTTTTTAAAAGGTTTTTCTTCGAATGACTTCCATACATATTGTTCTTTGTGTTCGTGGTATGTTATCCTATGGTGTCGTATTTTTGAAAATGCTGGTGTTACAAGTATTGCTATACCAAGAAAAGCCAGCTTCATTGTAAAGACAAAATCGTACTTCCGTAACCTTTGGTATAAAGTTAAAGTTTACTTTACTAAAACAGTTAGCAAATATTAAATTGCTAGTTAATTTATTTAATTGCGAATAAAGTTTTACAATTGTTTCAAACTTATCACATTGTGGTATGAATATATATTTATAAATGTTATATTATCTTATCTTTTTATTACTAAGTTTTCTGCGCTTATAACAATATACGAGTACAAATGTGTGACTATATTTTATATTGTAATTAGTTTTTTTTTTAACAATATTGTATAGACGTATTTTATGTCTATCTGTTGTCGCGGATAATTAACGAATTACCCTCAGAAGTGCACAGAAATACAACAAAAACTAATATAAAAAAAATATATAGTAAATAATAATATAAAAACATTATAATTGTATTTTATTAACAATATGTAATTAACTATTTTTAAACTGCGTGTTCCCATAACATAAGAATTAAATTGTAACATCGGCTCAAACCATGTCTGATTTTTAGATGTTTTAATAATTGTATGTCAATCTGTAGAATGATATTAAATAAAAAAATTGTAATGTAGTTAAGTAGAAAGAAATATGTATGTCTAACACGCTATATATTGTAACACAAATACTAGGTGTGATCGTTATTTATCTATTTTTATATGTTCAAACAATCAGTAGAAATTATTATATTGAAAGTATTTTTTTTGAATATCATTATATTAAAAAAAAAAAAAAAAAAAAAAAAAAAAAAAATCTTTCCAAGTACACTATATAATAATAGTTCTTATAAGTACAATTAATCATTGATGTGAGCGAAGCCATTTTTTTTCTTGGTTATCTCAATCAAACTTCGACTATCTCCTCCTAGACTATTAGAGATATGGACACAGATCTTAGTATGCTTTCAGAGATTGGTCGAAATTGTTATTTTAAGTTTTCTAACTAGCGCAGTCAATTCAAGACAAAGAACATGAACCTTACTTGTTTATCATATATTAAAAATGACTAGTAATCGAAATGATTCGTATAAAGCAAAAAACTTGCAAAGCAAATTTATTCACTAAATGCAATGTGTCCATTAATGTTATGAATGTTCATAAGTTAATTCGATTGCTGAATGTTATATCGATTTTTTTTTATATTTTTTTATTTTGATTTTTATTTACCTAGGTTTATTATATACCTACATATCAAGCACAAATACATTTTTTCATTGTAAATTCATTAGAAAAGACCTCTACACTTTATGATCATCGTATACGAGTATATTTTCATATAGGCATGTATTCTGGGAAACATGGACCAGATTAATTACATTAGCATAGAATATTGCACAAGGTTCTCTTGTAAAACTACCATATGGCAATTTTATATATGTAACATGACTTGCTTAATTAACTCTAAGACGACTTTAGATATAATATTTTTTTTTATTGTATATATTTTTACAAATTTCAGATTTTTCGATACTAAATAATTTATATCATAATTCATGTTATTATTAGATTATCAAATTTACAACATACGAGTATGTTCTATTTATATTGATACGTACTAAAATAAAGTCTAAAAATTTAAAAATATATTTCTATAATATTAAAGAATTATTTTAATAAAAAAATATTTTAGTGACTAGGTAATATTATGTTAAAAGGACACTTTAATCCAAGAATCCAAGAAAATAATCACATTTTCAGTGAACACTTATTTACAATTGGCTATCAAAACGTAAGTGGACACTTGTGTAATATATTTACGAGTAAGAAAATAATAATTATAATTAACTATCGGTACTAATTTATCTAATATCAATAAGAATACGCTTATTGGGTACACTAAAGATGGATCTATCATAATGTATACACGTATTAGGCACTGTATCACCAAACTGAACATTATAAGGAATTATCACTCTTAGTTTCGTATACATGAGATTCCATACTGCGTCAGATAAATTTAATATTCTGGGTAGTATTCTAACATCAATGAAATCATCTTCACCTTCTTGTTGTAGAAGTGTATAAAGCACGTTATTACTAATTCTTATATCTATGTGCTCGTCACTGAGTCCTTCTATGGAATAAGTGATTACGTATCCATATTTTTCATAAACTTCTTGAACCCTGAAATCGTTTTTTATACACATAACTTGTATTAAGCTATCTACATGCTCTTGTGTATCAGCGATTCTCTTGAAGTATTTGTCCTGTGTTAAGTATTCGTAATAAAAATCGCTTTTGTAATTGTTACGATAATTCCTCGATCTTCTGCTGTTTGTCACTTGTAGAACAAAAAAAATTACCCAAAGAAGTGTCCATTTCATAGTAATAATATTTATTTTTATATTTTTTAAACAATATGTCCTTATTTTGTAAGTCACAACTACTTGTTACTTAATTATGCAAACAATTGACTGGTTGGGACCTTATGACCTCGCTTTTATTCGTGCTCTTATCGTCACACTACCAGTCCATAAAAAAATTATTATAATTATAATTCAAATATGAATGAGAAGCATATGAATTGTAAACATTATCTTATATATTTACTCTATTACTTATTTTATATATTTTTTTAATGTCAATTAGATCAAAAAATCTGTAAAAATCGGAAATCCTGAATGTCGGGTTAGTTTGGGTAGAAGTATGTATTTTTGCATCTCCTACAGCAGTCATTTTACAGTTGTTAAGTAATAATCATCCCAACATCTAAATATCAAATCTTTTATTGTTATAATCTCAGTGGAATGCTGTTACATACATACATACATACCTTCACACTGTATCCCTCGTATTGTGGGGTAGGCAGAGGGAACCTGAGAACCTAGTGTTAAGACACTCCGTTCTCCACTTTCCGCCGAATTGAGGCATTGAGTGCTGAGTAGCGGAACTCAACGCCGCGCTTTGCCTTGTTACCAAACCCAGGAAATTAAAAAATCCATTTCCTGGAGTGGGGATCGAACCCATAATCTGTCGCGTTTACAGTCGCACACTTGTGCCTCTACGCCACGACAGGCGTTAAGAGTGGGAAGATGATAAGTTATTTATTTTGTTATTGCTCTTGTTTATCATCTCATGGAGAAGGTTTTTAGGTGTAACTGAAAATCAGCGATGATTGACATCTCAATTGAAGTCCCAAGCAACATTAGTTAATTTACACCTTTTCTCGTAAAGTTTAGTTTTAACATGAATAATACTAGCATTAAGCATACTGTATTTTTTGTGGCAAAAAAGTATGTTTTTTTTTTTTTAAGTCTTTATCTACCGAAGTATTAAAACTCCTGACTTTACTCTTGAAAAATGCTGTTCTACTATTTCAGTAGTACTAGTAAAGACGTTTAATAAGTTTTTATTACTACCACGCAATATTTCTAAACAACTGACAAGTAAGGGACAGAGTGATTTATCTTTCAGTTTCACCTTGCGTGATGCACATTCATAGATGTAAAAATAAATTATAAAAAGTATAATTTTCATTTAGAAACAAAACATCTTATGTACTCGTAGGTAGTAAGGTAGTATATTTATATTGCCTATAGATTCAAATAAGCCTATAAAAGAAATGCTCATAAATTCTCCCATACGGACAGGGGTTTTCAATAAAGTTTCCTAGGAGTACTTTTTATGCGAGTGCTTGATGTAGGCACTTCATCTTCATAAATTTAAGCATATTTAGTATAAAATTTATTTTAGGTTTTGCGCTGGTTTTTGCTACACTTTATTTTAAAATGAATTGAAAGTACTAAAGAATATCTCCTCAATAAATAATACTTACACTGTTGAATAAACTGAGAAAGCGGACTATAAATAGAAATGTGATGAGTTAGAAAAAATATATCAAAGATTATAAATGCTTTTAAGCTACTTTATGCAATTCTTACTTTGTAAATTATGGAATTTAAGGATAAAACGATTATTTTATTAAGATAAGGTATCTGCAGTAAAAAATAGCAAAGGCATGTCAGTTTCAAATTGCATATGATAATTATAGATTGTGATTATTTTTAAGACGCCATAGGAACAGTAGATAAAGTTTGAGTAATTTGTGGGTTTAACGTGATAATGGGCGAAATATTTATATTGTAGTTGGAGGAAATGGTAAATTAATACGTTCTCCTTTTCTCGCATACAAAATTTAGAAAAATCATTATGCTGTATATACACTTACAACAACTTACGCAATTCAAATTTTACATTCTAAAATTCCTTTATTCTCTGAGAATGGCAGGTATAAAGAACAAAACCTGGCTGCCGTATAAACTGGATGCTCGAAATTGTGTCATATTTTACAAAAGCATTACGCGTGTGCAAGTATTTGCGGATTCTATTCAAATAAAGTCGACGAATTGTTTCAGTCGCTATGTTGGGTTTATTTGAAAAATATTAATATTCAGTGTCCATTAAACTAGAAATAGAATACTTAAGTTAATAAATTTATATAAAAATTTGATGTAGACAAAAATGTGACTAAAGAAGTAGGTAGACAATTTAAATATTTTAAATATATTTCGGTTTGTACACACTGGTGAAATTTTATTATAATAGATAGAGTTCATTTGTAAAAATAATTTCTAATAACAATAAATAACATATAATATTTCAATTATCTTTAAATTTATTATGTTTGTGTACTCACTCCAAACATGAACACTCCAGCCATGATGTTTCTCCTCCTTACTTTGGCCAGCATCCTGCATTTGGTTTCCAGCACCTTCGGCCTCAGGCAGCGTCTTCCACCTCTTCAGCAGTTCCTTTGTTTTATCTTTAGTCTTATCACATGCTTGTTTCCAATGTGTCAAGTATTTACGTGATACTTTTGGACTTGATAGAGTTGTCGACTTGGAATCTTGTCTGTAAGTGAAAATTACGTAACAACATAATTTTCATAATAGTAATATACATATAATGAACAAATAGAATAATCCGTATTTCTGCTCATCATGATTGTGCTTAGAATTTTTAAAAGGATAATATACAGGGATAAAAAAATCTAATTGCGATAATTATTTATTTGAAAAATATAATAATCCATTCTAAAGGTGCTTTGTGGCTCCTAATGGTTGATTCATAACGCCGTTGGGATGTTCCTGACTAAACGATATTATTATCGATTTGAACCCCGAACTAAAATTAAAATTAAGACCATTATTTATTTGACTAGAAAAAATATAGTTTTGGATTCAGTATTCCAGCATGTAATATTAGCATATTAAAATTTTGTTTCTTATTACTTCGTATGAACATGATGTAAGTTATAATCCGAACCACGAAATCATTATGGTTCAACTTATAACTTACCCAATTTTATGTTCTTGCCAAGCAATAAGCAACAGCAGACAATAATAAAAGTATTACTATCGCGTTGTTACAAAATTAATTATTTATTAATTTTGCGTTTAAATATTGCTTTAAGTATTCCAATAAGAAGAGTAATTTAAATTTAATTTAAAGAGAGACGTCTTAGAGCTCAACACTTCATTCCGGATTAATCAGGCTTTTAGCTTGCATGATGTTAATTAAGCCGCTAGACTAGGTGTACTAGGAAATATAAATCTTGCATTGACGTTATTATGCAAAGAGTAAAATGTCTCATGTCACATAGAGTTTTCAGTAGAAAACTATAATACTTATTAGGATTCAGATGTCCGCAATATATCAAGCAGTGTTGTAAAATAGAGGAAATTTGAAGAAAACTGGAATAATATTTCTCTAGTAGCATTGTAATCAAGAGGTTTTTTTCACCAGATTGAATGCAATATGCATTAATAATCGTGGGTTCAAATACAACTCTGGGGAATGGTATAGTGAATATGTACATCTCTCATTTATAAAAAGTAAGTAATGAACTTAATATTGTAACACTGATTAAATACTCGTACAGTCAACATTTCCTAAATTCCTCTGTGATAGTATCTTTATCATAAACACTAGCAGCTTCGTTGAGGCCTAAATCATATTATACAATTGTTTTTGTTTATTATTTGGTAGTTTGTGTAATAGGTACTTATTTTCTTAATTTTATGTAAGTAATTAATATAAGCATCACTAATATAAAAAGACTTTTGCACTTCTCCTAAAAAATGTTACATTTTATTCTCTTCCACTCGCAATTTTTTTTAAAAAGAATGGCCGAAAAAGTTTAATAATCTTTACGTGTTATTGTACCTACCGATTAATTAATTTTGCTATTATCTGTTATGTCACCATCAAAATTGACATGTAGCAGCGTGCAGAATGTAGCTGGTAACGGGTCATCGATGGCGAAGCTTCGAGCTTAACCGAAATCCTTAAATATCACTTTACTTCATAATAAACACTATTTAAAAATATTTTCTACTTAAATTTTTTAAATCTGTGCAGTGTATCTCTATGTTTTTATTAAGTTTGGTTTTTAAAAGTATATTAGAACTAGCTTTCCGCTCGCGGCTTCGCCCGCGTGGAATTCGGTTATATCGCGCGATATGATAAGGAGTAGCATAGGAGTAGTCTTTTCCAAGGTCTAGACTATTTGTCAAAATTGATTAAGTGGTTTAGGTGTGAAAGTTGTAAACACTTGAACAATCTTACTTGATTTTATGTTTGACAATAAGGTTTCCATACAAACTTTCATCCCCTATTTCAACCCTTTCTACCATTTTTTTCGCAATAAAAAGTATCCTATGTCCTTTCTCAAGTTCAGTTCTATCTTCATACCGAATTTCATCAAAATCGGTTCAGTGGTTTAGGCGTGAAAGCGTAACAGACAGACAGACAGACAGACAGACAGACAGACAGACAGACAGACAGACAGAGTTACTTTCGCATTTATAATATTAGTAAGGATTGCGATAACAGCCGTGCTGCGGACGTCGCGTTATCTATTATTCCGGCTTTACCACGGTATTCCCGCTTAGGTCATTATAAACATGTTATATAAGGTATATAATTTTAACCACATCAACGTTTCTAGGACGCCGTTTCCATACACAGTAAAACCTCGATTATCAAGGATTCGATTATTCGGGGTTTCAAGGAGTCAATTGTTATTATAAGTTTTTTTAACATTTTCACACGATTTATTTTATACTTCATAGAAACAAGTCCATAAAATGTGATTTTATTATCCGTGAACCCACAGACACATCATTACCCTGGGTAATTGAGGTTATGGTGTACATATGTACATGCAAGAATTTTTTGATTAAATTTATTGTACTATATTAATTTTATATCTTTTGGATATTACTTTTATTACGTTATTATTTTTAAAGTCCTTTTCAATATTTATGTAGAGATATATCTATAAAGGAACTGACAAATAAGGCAATTATGTTAACGTGGCAGCAGACGTGCGTTAATTCTCAGACAGTAGATGATGGATGAGATACAAATTACTATTGAGTCGTTAATCTTTAAAAATTGATGACTCGTTGAAAATTTAAGTGCTACCTACCTCCATTTGTTATTGGTATTTTAATACTTTTAAAATAAGGAGTAAAATGGTAAACAAAAAAAATATTACAGAGAGGAACCAAAATTGAACGTATTTTGAGTTTTAGAGTATATTTACACGTAAAGGAAAGTCTTTAGTAGACTCCTTTTTACGAAAACTATGCAAATTTACGAAAACGGTGTACGCATTTTGTAAAGTTATCGTTTATGTGGAAAAAATTGTAAAAAGCTAATATTTGCCATAATAGAGAATTCATTATTATTATAATAATATTGGCAAGAATTTAATGTTAAATTCATTAAATTCATGAAATAAATATTATCTACACTACCATGTGTTTGACATATACTTTTGTATAAAGATACACTTTGTTAAGGCCATGCGTATTTTACGCGGGGCTACAAATCAGTTACAATTATAAGTAGTACTTTTTTAAAATATAAATTTTATTAAATAAAAAAGAGTGCGTGGGATAAGTTGCATTATATACATAGGTATCTAAAGACGAAAACGAAACGAATAAGACGAAAATATCATACATTTTTATGGTTTAGACTGTTAAGTTTTTGTCAAGCTTTTGCAATACAAAATTTTTGTAGAGCTTGTTTTTTTGCGTCCCTAATTTTTGTCGACATTGTTTTTTAGGCATCCCTGATCTCGCAAATCGTCAGTTCAGCCTACTCAGGCTGAGTTAGTTCGAGTGGAGACTGTGTGAGAGTGAGAGGCTGGTTAGTTCGCTACTGATTTAATGTAATTTAGAAAAGGTAAGCAGATAAGAATCGTGTTATGTGGACACTTCACCACTGAACTTAATTATAAATGTATGTACCTAATACGACTTTTTTGTTGAATTAGATTTTTAAGTAACTATGTAAATAAAGTGGTTAAGTGTAAGTAAGTATCCAACTTTAGATTAAATTGTTTTTTTTTTGAACTAGGTTTTGTAATATTTTATTATTCAAGTTAAATCATATGTAACTCTTTAATATAACGATAGTTCTAAATATCTTAGACGAAATTTAGAATTTTCATTGTTTTCATGTAATGGGTGTACTTAAAATCAGTAATAATGAAAATACCAGTAGCTTTAATTGCGGAGGTTGCACGACTCGAGATATTCCAATGAAAAGTTAAGTATGCAAACAACCCGAACGCCGACGTTACAGCTAATTTGCTTACAACTTCATTCTGTTATCAAGTTATGAACAAATCTTGTTTTAACTTCTGTATACTATATATTAAAAAAATATATAGCATGTGATCAATATTTAATAGTACGTCTTAAAGGCTGCGTTAAAGCGATATTTTTTGCGAGAAAACTGTGCAGATCTTATATTAGTTTATTCTTAGATGTCCTGTTCGCTGAAGTTATTTTTTCTATTTTAAACGTTACACATATTGACGTAGATACAAGAATATATTATATCTATAACTTACCGTTCGAAGGTTTCTTTAGAACTCTCACTTGCTCTGGACAATCTCCTTTCTCTTTTGGAACTATCTTCGACAGGTGATTTTTCTTGAGGGACTTTTAACTCTTTCTCTGTTTTGTTACTGGATTTTGATGTTTTTACTTCTTTATCCTTCTTAACGGCCAAGTTTATAGGCGACAGGTTTCCATCTGGTTGTCGTTTCATCTCCATATTTCTGCGTGGGGGCTCATCATCGCCTTTTGCCTAAAATAATAAATGCACTGTTTTAAAAAAAAAATGTAATTATATTTATATACTTCACTGTTAAGATATATATGTACATGTATATATATATATATATATATATATATATATATATATATATATATATATATATATATATATATATAAAAAAAAAAAATATATATATATATATATATATATATATATATATATATATATATATAAAGATATACGGTTTATACATATGTCAATATATGTAATGTAGAGGCCATTGTAACGCAGTGGGACAGCGCCTGACTGCAAAAACAATAGTTTATGGATTCCATTTCCACTCGGGGGAATGATTATATTTAAATTATTTTCATTTCTCCGCTCTGAAAAGCCAGAATGTGGCATTTAGTCCCTCCATTAACACGCGATGTGTCGGGTGCAGAGGAAAAGTGGCGAACGAAGTGTCTTGACACTAGGTACTATACCTACCCCGCTATACGGGATAAAGGGTAAGGCTTTTAAAAAAGTATATGTAAGTATATATGTAATATTGTTGTATCATAAGTAAAAGTCTAATACTTTGGGTAGCTAACGTAAGTAAAATATTCAGCGGAACTGAAATCGATTACTGGTGTTACACTAAAACACTAACTTTAATTACACGAGATTGAGTATTCCTTTTGTAACTGGTATTGGTACATCGTATCTATATATTTTATTTTCTCATACCAAGATCAATCAAAGCTCTATAAACAGCAATACTTCAGTCGAATGCACATTAATTGTATTTACCAGTACTAAAGTATATGTGTATCAACTCTAGTGCGTCTTTAGGTGAATTGATAGTTAAAATTAAAATTTTAAATCTCATATAGTCGGCGGAAAGTGGGGAACGGAGTGTCTTAACACTAGGTTAACTCTGCCTATCCTGCAATATGCGGGATACAGCGTGAAGCTATGTATATTAGCCCTAGAAAAGTAAATTTGGTTAGTAGGTAGATAGCTAAAGTGAACGAAATAATGCAAACACAGCTGTAACCCTTATGCTATGACATGAATTTTTTATTTCCTACTGTCGCTCGCTTGGATTTTAGAAAAAGTTAGACTTTAGTCTTTTCCCTTTAGTGCTCTCTGAGGATTCACAAATGTGAAATGTCTCGCTATAAAATGTTATTTAAATGTTTGTTTTAGCTGTTTGTTAAAAAGCTTTTGTGATTATTTTAGTGCTGTTGTTACAGTTTTTTAAGCCCCTTACAATTTTATCTGATCAGCTTGTTCTGAAGTTTGCGCCGAAAAATTATTACGATGACGATCGGTACCTATACTCTTCTTTATAAGAGACAAGTGTAGGTATGTGAGACATATGTTTATAATATAACAATATGCGTAACATTTAGTTTTCTAGAGCGTAGCCCAAACGAAACCCCTGCAATAGGTTTTTCTAATTTTTTTTTTTTTTTTTTTTTTTTTTTTTTTTTTTTTTTTTTTTATGGACACCTGAGTTGGCAAAACGAGTTAAGAAGGGACCACCTGATGGTAAGTGGGAATTGCTGATGAACATCTACAACACCAGAGATGTTGTAGATGCAGGTGCCAACCTCTAGAGGATACAGATGGAAGAGGGAGTGACAATGTAGTATTCCGTTCTGAACCACCACATTTTGGGAAAGGATGGTGGGAAAGGGAACTCGTTGTTATGCCACGAACCGAAATGCATCATAAGATATTTGGCGGTTCGTCTTTGACACGATAGTGGTCTCTTCTTTCTACTTTCTTCAAATTTATATAATATATTTCAAACAAACTTGTGAAACTTTGAAGGATGCGATCAATAACTTAAAAGAATTCAAATTTCATTAAGTAACTTTATTGAAGTTACTTTGGGGACAGAACTCATTTAAACAAGTCAAAGTTGATAGATATTACTTTCTTGCCAAGAAAAATAAATCTTAATTTTATAAAAAGGTCAAGCAATTTTGTAATAAGATCACTCAAATAATATTCAGAGCAACTTTTTATATTCAAATTGGGTGAGTTATTTCCGGTTTTAATCGTGATCTTTGGAGACCAGAAATCTTCGTAGGTACTTTTGTAATAGTGAATTTTGTAATTGTAATACTTGCTGTAGAGTTATAACATATGAAATTTAATTTTATAATTTAGTAACGGTATTAAAAATTATGGAATTAAAATATAACTTAATATTTTATAGTAATACAAACATCACAGTTATGTTATTTATAGAAAGATACAAAGCCACAATAACGCAATAAAATAAATGAAGATTTTATAAATGTAAAGCTAAGATCTTGAGTAACATAAATAAATCATCTTCACATCGAGAGAGATTTCTTTATAATAAAAGAGTAACATTATTAAAAAAAAACAACTATTATAACTTATATTTGAATATATTTCAAATATATATATAAAATTATTTTATAAGTAAAGAAGGCACGCTACTCAGTAATAATAAGAGCACTAACAATCTGTTAATTTGACCACCCTCTTTTCCAGTGTATCTGTGACCTGAATTATTTTCCACAGTAATATTTCCATAAAGTTAAAAAATATTCTAAGAATGTTTTTACGTGCTCGAGATGGTGATAGCCTTCACCTTTTTCTAGTACAACGGTCCGACGTTAGGTACGGTTAGTTATAATGTTACATTTTGTTTGTGCCGGATATGTGTAATTTCAAAATAATTTGAAGAAAATCGATGATTGTTAAAATATTGTTTTAGTTTATGTTATATGGAAAAACTGCTTTCACTTGGAATTTTTAATTTAACTTTGTCGTGTAAGAAATTATTTTAAGAAATTTTTTATACAGAATCACTGTTGGTAATATGAATACAATATTTTAATTGAATAATTTGTAGCGTACTCTAACTTGTTCTAGATCGTTTTGATATTGCACATAATACCCTTGTACCAGAAAGAAAGGACAGCAATTAAAATTATGTGTAAAGGAAAACTGGTTGTACCTCAAATTTCATGTAGCTCTATGCCGTACTAAATTGTGCTGATAGTACTAAAACACTCTTACTGCTTCACGCGATGGTAAACATTCACAGGACAATGCCAATTATATAGGTATATTTATAAAGATGTAAATTCTGAAGTCCTGTGCTACTGCAACAGATTCTTATGTTTCCTTTCATATGTATTATATTTATAATTCTTTTCTAGCTCACAAAAATAGGATAGGCAAGAGAAGTTTTAAGACAAGCCTTGGTTTTTTGCAGAAAATCTGAATTCCTTCAGAACTTGAAACACCAAAAATAAAAATAATGAAATCAATTTTAAATTTAATCACTTTTTATTTCATTTTAAAGACTGAAAATCGAACCCGAACCCATCGTATTACAAAGCGTTGGCATAGAAATTTGGTCATTGGGTGTCAGGATGGATGGTTTTTTCTTTTTTAATACTTATATATTTCTACCATTATAAGTAAAAACTTTTACTATGGCGAATAGTTTTATATAAACTGAGACTTATTGGATTTTTCAAATGGAAAACTGTGCTTAAAAATAACGTAATCTAACTATAATGAAAAGAGCTTTTGATTCGTTTATTCCTGGAAAATGTAACACGTGCGAATAAAACAGCTGTAAAAATACCTCACCTGATGTATATATGGAAGCTTTTCAGAGCTTTGATATTCACTTCAGCCTGCTTTGTTACCTCTGATTTTTTACTGTACGACATGTATATGCATACAAATATATAAATGTAAAACATATTTAAATAAAAGAGGAAATAATAAAAAAGTAAAATTCTTAGCTAAAAATAATATTAGTTTTAATTAACATACTTTTTTTTTTTTAACTTTCACGCTGTATCCCGCAAATAGCAGGTAGGCAGAGAGGGAACCTGAGAACTCAGGTAAAAGACACCCGTTCTCTTTACAACAATACAACATAAGTTATTATTGAATAATATTATACAATTATTTAGATAGCTCTAGAGAACTCAAGAAAAATGCTGAACATAATAGTTATATTTACTATTCGAAATAGTGAAACTTTTTTCCCCTGTAGTAGTTTGAATTGAGGTCGATTGGTATGCCAATTTTATATCTAAGTATTCATGAATGCGAAATATTACACACGACGACTCATGTTTTAATTATCTATATACGAGTAACACGTGAAGGAAAAACTCCTTGGATCCCTTTTACGAAAAATGACGCGACGGAGGAGCATGATACTTCGCTACACCTGGTAGTTTATATAGCGAAGGAGTACAATGATTATATTTTTCTAAAAACAATGGCAAAAATATATTAAATTAATAAAATAAATGTTACACACAATTACCAGGATTTGACATCCATATTTATATAAAAATGACATGTATTGAACATTACGCAATGCGTTAATAACGCATTTACGGGACACTATTATTTAATTCTGCTGTCATTTTCTGCCCAATCTGCTATTAGGATTATTGGTTTACTTCTCATAAAATCCCAGCAAAGTAACGTCATTAAAATGTATATAAATGCAATAATACTTTATTTGCTTAGCAAAATTACTTAAAATTTATACTTCCTTTATCCAGCTTCATGAGTCTATTCAGTAATTGAATTTAAAATACTTTTGTTTATCACGCGATACATATAAGTATTCAGCCATAAAATAATTTTAAATATTTTTTTACAAAATGTACCATTCGATCGAGCTTGCGTGCGTGTTTGTGTGTGTTTTAATGTCGCAAGTTAAATTTAGGTCCGATTGAACTGAAATTTAGTATACCAGCGTTTAGTTTTGATAAATCCGCTTGAATTATGTATAATTAGCATTATACACTGGGAAATGGCGCAACAAAAAAATAGGTACTGAATACACCCTATATAAAAGCAGCAAAAAGTAACGTAACCATGAAAAAGCTAGTTCTTAAAAAAATTACTTTTAATGGCACAGAGTGCAAGAACAATCCGTGTGACTGTGTCTTCGATAGGTTGTGGTGGGTCTGATTTCCACCAGAAAATGTTAGTTATTTTCATTTCTCCTGGGTTTGGTAACAAGGCAAAAGCGCGGCGCGTTGAGTTCCGCCACCCAGCACGCAATGCCTCAATTCGGCAGAAAGTGGGGAACGGCGCGGCTTTTTTCCTGTCCGTGGTTCTCTGTCTATCCTGCCATATGCGGATATAAAGGAAATTAAAAAAAAGTAAAATCACAAAGTAAAAGTTACTAGTGCTTAAATTAAAGATTTATGTAAATGTTGTAACCGGGCAGCCGAAAACGAGTATCATGTGTGTGTAAGCGATGTAAATTCACAAATTATTTTGTCATACTAACGAGAACAAACCATTAGCACATCATTATGTTTTTATAATGTACTGAAGTGTTTATATTTAATATAAATAACATTTGAAGTGAATTTTGTATTAAAAAAATATATTATTTCATATGAAGTTTTTTATATAAGTATCATCGTGGGTAGTGAAACATGGCTGGTGGATGATGGTTAGGGTTCAATCCCCAGGTAGGGAGTGATTACATTTGAATACAATCTCCTCTCTCTGGTACTTGGTAGGATAAAGGCGCAGATATCTGGTGCTGCCGCCATCATATCATATTATGTCTCCAATCCGACAGAAACGAAGAACGGAAGTTCCTGACGCTAGGTTCTATCTGTCTACCTTGCTATGCGGTAAAACTGCATATAGCGTTATGGCAAATTCCATATATTTTATTAATCAGTCTAATTTTTAAATTTTGTATAAAAATATGAGGTACATGGCAACTTAATTTTTTGTGTGAATTTGACTTCAAATCTTATGTATCAAACAAAATTTATCTAGTAGCTGCAGCCATTACGTACCTGGGCACTCCAAATTGTACGGTTCTGGATGCAATTATTTATTAAATGTTATAAAAATGGTATATATACATGGTAATTCAAGAGTTCATTCTTCTCACTCGTTTCATACATATGGCACAAAATGGTTATATGACAGACATTTTTGTCACGTTTAAACACGTTTTGTTATAAAAGTTTTAAAAAATGTTGGGCCATATGAATCAGTAAAGAATGAAATCTTAAAGAATTATCCACAAAGATTACAAGCACTTGTAATTTTAAATATTTTATGATTTAAAATTAATTTACAATACCTCTACTTTCTAAAGTCATTTAGCCCTGACGTAAAAAATAAAAAACATAATGCGCACACAATGCAAACAAATATACAATAAGTATATTTATTCTAACTAAAAGACATTACATATTAGAAAATTCATATATGCTACAAAAATATATTCATTTACAAAATCCTGAACAAGGCAAAGTGTGCTGAGTTCCGCCACCTCAGCGCGCAATGCCCTCATACGGTAGAAAGTGGGGAATGCAGAATGTTAAAGAGAACGGAGGCCTTTAACAATAGGTTCTCTGGTTCCCTCCGCTGCTCAGCTCAAGTTATATGCGGATACAGCGTGAAGCATGGGCAACATATAACACCGCTTGAAGCCAAATGGCAAATATATCAAAGGATGCATTTGATCTCATTTTCCGCTTTCCGATGGCACTCGACACCTCATGAGTTTTATAGTGGTCGGTGCGTCCCAGAAAGTTCTGATTTGCCCAAAACCTCATTCACATTTGAGTCTCTTTAATACAAAGTCCAAAGATATTCAAACGCAGAGAACAAACAAAACGTTGCTGTTTTTTGATGATGTTCTTCTCCCTATCTGTAACACCAATGAGATCAGATGCACCACTCAATCATGTCATTTTTCATGTTTTTTGTTTGAGGCCTTCTAAATTAGCTATTTAAATTAGACATTAATTTGATCTGCAGTTTTCAGCTTTAGAAGAACTGGATTTTTTCAGATTAATCTGTATGTAATTTTTCACAGAATAATGAATTAGAATATTATATATTTTTGTGCATCTAGTTAGGAGCTACTTAAAGAACCTGAGCTGATTATTCTTAAAATAAAGTAGAACTAAATATGTCGCTAATTGCATAACTATTTTGCGTCAAAAAATACCTTATAATAGTTAGGAAAATGTCTCATTATTAGTATTTCGACAATGGTGAATATTATTTATTTATTTATTTTTAACTTTACGATGTATCCCCGCATATAGCATTAAAGGTGGGTGAGGTGTGGCAACCCGAGCACCTAGTGCGTTAAGACAAATTCGGCTCTCTTACAACAATTCCGTTCTCCCACTTTTCGCCGAATTAAGGCATTGCGTGCTGAGTGGTGAACTCCAACGCCGCGCTTTGCCTTGCGTTACCAAAAACCTGAAATGAAAATACTAACATTTCCGGGGAGGCAGGGAATCGAATCTTCCACAACCCATGGTCTCCGCTTCAGAATGCTTGCGCCCTGCGCGCCGCGACAGCGCATGTTAGCGTTAAAGGCGGTCGTTGAGATCTCGGAAGTGTGATTGGCCAAAGGTTCACATATGGAGGTCATTGTGGCACGAGACATAGTAGATCAAGATGCGTGTGCATCGGATGCGTGAGCATGCAGAGATCAAAGCCGGGTGCAGCAAGATGAAGCGCGGCACTACGCGAGCATATTCCGCTCTTCTAAAAATCGGAACGCACGCGGGCAGTATGTAATATTTGACTGTATTCTCGCGCCGCTTTTGCCAAACAGTAATAATAGCAAAAATCTATTGAGGCAAATACGCTTTATCGCTAAGACCAAAGCGATTCTACATCCCAATGTATTTGAGTAATCATACAAAGAGAGTACTATATATGTGTAATTATATATTATTATTTATTTATTTATTTATATTTATTTATTTGATCCACCAAGCCCACAGCGAATTATTGAGTTATCATATTTGAGTAACTTTGAAACAATACAATGCCGCCGCAATTGTAGGTGGTGATGACGGTGCTTATCTTTACACCTAACATACTGTAACGACCATATTGCGCCTTAAACAAAAGAAAAAATAAATGAAATTACAAAAATACCAAAAAATTAAATAAAAACCAAAAAAATTCAAAACAGCTATTTTTTTGACTACTTAAAAATTAAATTGACGTGATTTTTTTTTTTAACATAATATAATAATGATTTTATATGTCACTCAGATCTCAAGGATTTTAGTATAGAATTGCGAAGTTTGTGCTTACTGTCAAAATAAATGTCAATATCTACCTTCCTGGACATAGAATTTAAGCTTGATATAAATCAGTTTAACGGTGAGAACTTGCCTAGATTTGTCGAAGACGTAGTTGTGGAGAAAATATCAAATTTATTGAGCCTAGGTAGTTTGCTCGGGGCTGACAAGCGCAACAAGCTTAGAAGCTCTGGACAATCAATACTTGCATTTACCAGCTTTTGCAAGAATAAACAATCGAGGAGAAACCTCCTATTGTAGAGTGAATCCATATTAAAAAACTTCAGTCTATCCGTATACTTTACTAATGTTTTGCTTAGGTTATGCTGATAAGAAAGATGCCAGAGGAACCTTTTTTGCACACTTTCTATTCTTTTTATGTAAGTGTTGTAATTGGGATTCCATACTACACTACAGTATTCAAGGCCGCTGCGAACTAAAGCATTAAAAAGAGTAATTTTGGTTTCAGGTTTCCTAAAATCTTTACAATTTCTTATAACAAAACCCAAGTTCTTGAAGGCTTTGCTGACTATGGTATCAATGTGTACATTAAATTTTAATGTGCGATCTAGAGTAACTCCCAAGTCTCGAACTACTTGTGTATTTTTGAGAGTGATGCCTTTTAAGGTGTAATGAGTAGAAGTCAGCAATTTCTTTCGGCCGAAGCGTATTTGAAGACATTTATCGACATTCAAATGTCTTCATTTTATATTTATATTATGTCGTTTTTTTTTACAGAGTGGGTATCGGTCTGTCTCATCTGGGTGCATGTAACAACATAAGCGCTCATCGCGAGAACTGCCCCGTGGACTGTTCTCAAGCTCCTCTAGATGGCCCCATCTGTGGTTCTGATGGCAATGTGTATAAAA
>JAKGSA010000555.1:0-18942 GCA_033558755.1 Philaethria dido
TTTTTTTTGTTTTTTTTATTGATAACGGACGGCAAACGAGCAGAAGGACCACCTGATGGTAAGTGGTTACCTTCGCCCATAGACATCTACAACACCAGAGATGTTGTAGATGCGTTGCCAAACTAGAGGATACTGATGGAAGGGGGGACAATGTAGTAGTCCACTATCAGAACCACCACATTTTGGGGAAAGGATGGGTGGGAAAGGGGAAAATCTGGCTTACATGCCATCGAACCGGAACACATCATTAGATATTTGGCGGTTCGTCTTTGACATGATAGTGGTCGCGAGCCAGTCGGAGGACGAACCTCCTACCACCTAACAAAATGCTACTTGCTTACTTGCAAGAATACACCTATTGTTAAACACTAATACACAAAACGACAAACTAATTGCAATGTATTTTACTTATTACAATATAAATATATACGCATATAAGTAATGTCTTCGACACATGTCGATAATAAGAATAAAATACCCGCAGTTACGATTATTTCAGCCAAAAAAATAATGACTCTAAAAACATTACAACACACAAAAAAAACGAAACAAATATTTATCGAAAAATGTATTACCGGCGAAACCAGTATAAGGAGGATGTTGTTTTTGTTCCGCGTGGTCTAATATCAAATTTGCGTGCTATTAGGACCGGAATCGAGCAAAAAACTATCCCACCTGTTAACCGCGCCTCGGACATTCCGAGTTCCAGCAAAATGATTGAACGTTATTACTACGACAAATTAATATGGCTTAATCGAAGCAGGGAAACGTTTTCTTTATAATTTATAGCATTTATCGCCTGTATCTTAACGTCGAGTGCTATTAATTGGTGTTATCTCGTCTCTTGTAACTTGTATTTCTGTGAATAAACAAATGCTATGACTCTGCCCTAGAAACTTAATGAATTAATATGGGTTTTTGTAATTTGTGTATAAATATTAAAAAAATAATGAAAGTTTTAATCTAAAAGTAAAGCAAGCGTCAAAATTGCTTCCAAGCTTTTTGTAAAGAAAGCAATGGGTATACGATATAACAAGTATTGATTTATAGCAAAGTAGTACTTGTCTATAAAGCGATGTTTCTCACGACTGGTTTATTTAGGAATGTTTGTTCAAGAGCATTTTCTTCAAGTAAATATTTATCTTTTACAATTGGACTATAAAATTATTAATACCTTGTAAATCCATTTATTTTTTAGTTTTATCACTGGTAATACCAGAAGCTAGTGTATGGAATGGATAGTATATTTCCATTATAACTTTACATTTATATACAGTTAGATAAAGTACTTAGATAACATACTTAATTAAGATATTTACAAAAAAGAAAACCGACTGTAAATAAAATGCTTAAAAAGTTACGAATAATTCAAAAACTACTGTGTAGACCTTATCTAAATTTAAACGGGACCACATCAGCATCAGTAGCTATCATATAAAAAATGGATCATCAAAATTGATTAATCCAGCAAAATTTTATGCAGTAAGACACATAAAAAATAGAGTAGAATTGAAACCTCGTCCTTTTTTGAATTTGGTTAAAAATGACTAAAGCTATTCTAAGATTGTGAAAAAATAATTCATATCTTAAAGAGTTATACACTATATAGAATAAGAAATAGTATACTTAATTTCGGGTTTAATAACAAGTCCATGAGTCAAAAACCATTACTGAATAGCTGGTAGAAACTCGACAAAAAAACCTGTAACCATTCCATTATTATCGCTGCAAAGGCCGAAGCCCTCTACTAGGAAACGATACAAAGCATGTAATTTTACATTAAAGTGTGTTATACAAAATCGTTAGACAGTTAACGTGTAGAAAATATGAATTGTAAATTTTTTGTTGAAATTTCGATCAAAATGACCACACTCTAATTTTAGGATACCGTTTTAATTGCTTATTGGTTTTATTGGAACTATCAAAGTTATTAATTACTAATGAATGTTTATAGTCATTAATAAAGTTTTAAAAATTAAAAAATCAAATAAAAGTCTAATTATCACTATATTTAAGTAATTTAATTTTTGTCTCACAAATATACCATATGATTAATTTATTTACGTCATTTTATATAACCCACATAATCTAATATATATTTGTTGGATAAATAGAAGACTTAGTAATAAAAAAATATGTTTAGCTTTTTGCTACATAATAAAATCTTGAAACGTTGTTTTGACATACTTCTTGCCCTCACTGCTTGAAAATTTACACACATGTCCCTTTCCGATCCAATGACAACACAATATTTTTATAGCATGACCCAGACGTCCTTGCTTGCGACCAATGTAATGAGAAAATACATTCAAGGGTGTTTTTTTATATTTAAAATAGTACTTGCTTACATATGAGTATCTAAAATCAATCATAAGAAACATAACCGATCGAACACAATGCTAACCATGTTTATAAACTCATCTGCGCAATATTACAATTCAAGTACCCTTAATAGTCTTGCCCTAGTTATAGAGCACTTATTGAGTTAAATATCTACAGTAGCGTTTTACTAAATACACTTGTCAAGACGTACTGTTACTATTGATTGGCGGAATTGGAACATGTTTAATATAAAAAAAATAAATAACTAATAAACTGAAGTGAGCCAGTAAATCTTTATAAACATGAATTAGGAACAATTCTAATTTAAAAAAATAAACATAAATAACAAAAATAGTTAATATAAAAAATAACCTAAATATAAAAAATATTTCAATACAAAAATCGATTTTATTCAGAGCTTTCATTCTCTTAGTTTATAGACATACTCGTATGAGGTTTAGGCGATAAGTCTTTATTATATTTTTTTTACCTTATAACAAAAAAAAGTTACAT
Organism: Philaethria dido; assembly: GCA_033558755.1. NCBI lineage: Eukaryota > Metazoa > Arthropoda > Insecta > Lepidoptera > Nymphalidae > Philaethria > Philaethria dido. The sequence continues at coordinate 2,836 of JAKGSA010000555.1, forward strand.
CAACAACAAAAAAATGGGAAACGGAGTGTCTTAACACTAGGTTCCCTCTGCCTACCTTGCTATATGCGGGATACAGCGTGAAGTTAAAAAAAAAGTTAGATCCGTAGAGAATATGAAGTTGCTTGTTACATAACAAAAATAACAAGCACAATATTTTTGCCATCACACCAAAACTTATATGTATTTGCCATAATAATTGATAATCGAATCGTTAGGTCAATATGATCCTACAGTTCATTTCCAGTCAAGTAGCTACAGGTGTGGCAGGTTCAGAAGCAAATTTATTGATATTACCGATTACAGATAAGGTGATCTATTTCGATACCACTCGTGGGCTGATTGCCTAAGATTATTTACCCATGTAACGATGGTCGAGTGTTTACTGAGATAGTAGTTTTTAACCTAATTGGCGTTTAAAAACCTTAGGAACGAGCGGTATTTGTAAACAGGCTTCGACTAGATAAGGGTTGCCACGTACTACACATTAAACACGTAATGGAAGATATGAAGGAATGTTTAAGTTTTTGAATATAACGTATTATTTTGTTTTACCATAAATTTACTAATAATCTATTGGCAATAAGCTTAATTCTTAATACGTAGCAGACCTAAAAAGTATCTTTTAAGTATATAAACTTACATTACCTTCAAGTGGTAGCCCTAGACTAAGCTAAGCGCGATGTCATTGTCGCCAAGGAAAATGTTACCTAATCATTTAGAAATATCTGGCTACTTAGCTCTTTACTGGACTTGCGGTATTTCGATGGGATAAAGAAGTAGGAGTCATTAATTAAGCCCGTACTTCAGATATTTCTTTTAAAGAAATTGTATGTACTATTTCTACAACAAATATAACTAACTAAGCATTTTAGAATTACATAACATTAAGATAAAGTATATGGAATCCATAATAAACTGTAAAAACAGATATATCCCAGTGTAAGATTATTTTTAAAAAAAGCTAATAAAAATATACTTCGATTTAATTTTCATGCAAAAGTAACAAATAGTATTTTTTATAATTACAAATATTAATTTGTTATATTTTTGGATACATACCGGTTGTATAAATATAATATACGTAGGTAATTCCAAGGCACTTAACAATGATAAAGCCCCTAATCCAAGCCGATTGACCCACGGCATTGAAGTAATATACGATGTTTACTCATAAATAGTAGTAAAACTTCTTAACTTGATAAAAAGTGATATCGCACTCGTGCGTTATTGTGCAATACTGGCGAGAGTAAAAAATATTTATTTTTTATATTTTTGTCATATATATATATCATAAAACAAGGTAGGCTTAAGAAGGCTTAGTAAAATCATGTTTTAATTCCTTCTATGCTTTATACTTATGTATAGACTTGATGAAATGAAACACCGAAGTAACACAGCGAAAGCAACACTCTTCCATTTTGTTGGGCGTGGAGTTTATGGGATACAATGTTCACGGCTGAGCAGCTTTCCTTATATAAAGACCAGAAGACCGCCAAATATCTTATGATGTGTTCCGGTTCCATTGGCATGTAAGCAGGTTTTTTCCCACTCCCACCCATCCTTTCCCCCAAAATGTGGTGTTTGTTACCGAGGTTTGGAATACTACGGCTCACCTCCTCCACTTCCATCTGTATCCTCTAGGTTGCAACGCTTGGCTGTTCATGGGCGAAGGTATCCACCATCAGGTGGTCCTTCTGCTCGTTGCCATCCGTTATCCATTAAAAAAAAAAAAAAAAAAAATGCAACTAAATTAAATTTAAATACATACCCAAAGTGTTAAAACAAGTTGAATACCATTAATTTCTTCTTTCTATACCGTATTTTAATTGTTTTTCATATTTTAATAATGCTAAGTATCTATGATTGTTTTATTTAAAACACACAAATTAATTAAGAATAGAAAATATGTGCTAAGCTGCATCGCTAAGGAATGGCGTTTGGAAACTAAATGAACGATTTAATAGTTTGACTAATCATGTTTTTGACATCTACCCACAATACCTGCTATCCCCGCAACACCGCACAAGTAGGTAATAGCACCGCATTAAATATTTTTTACATATTCATTATGTTTACATTGTATTATAACGACTGTCGTGGCGCAGAGGCACAAGCGTGCGACTGTAAACGCGACAGGTAGTGGGTTCGATTCCCACTCCAGGAAATGTAAAATTTAGTATTTTCATTTCTTAAGTTTGGTAACAAGGCAAAGCGCGGCGTTGAGTTCCGCCACTCAACACGCAATGCCTCAATTCGGCGGAAAATGGGGAACGGAATTGTTGAAAGAGAATGGAGTGTACACTAGGTTATCTGGTTCTCTCTGCCTACCCGCTATATGCGGGTTACAGCGTGAAGTTAAAAAAAAATAAAATTGTATTATATTGTATACATCATTGTCATCAAGGTTATATCTATGACTATCGTCACTTTTTGCCAATTTTAAAATATGTCCACCATAAATTACAATATTACAATATGATTCTCGTTATATATACTTGTTATAAATCACAAAATTAAATAGGTACAATAAAGGTATGTACAATAATATTTTAAGAAAAAAAATTATGTAACTACTTATAAGAAGCAAAAGCGGCTTACGGTGTCGTTCTAAGTAATCTACCCACTTTGTTAAGTAGATATTGCAAACGTGATAGCACAATGCATTTCTAGCCACCTCTTACCCGCTAAAGTGTATAAAAATACTTCGCAAATAATAGAATGTGTACCTAAAGGTTTTTGCCATGACTGTACAATAGCAAGCTACGTGCCTGCCAGCATGTCGGTCAACAAAACATATCGCTGAAACAACTATTGGCATTGAATAGCCGTACTACACGAACAATGAACTCTCACAAGAAATCCGTCGGTTACAAAGAGCTACTGTTTCAGGAACAGGCGAGAAGCGATGAACTCTACGATCAAAGCTGGTCTGGTTAAGATCACGGACGCAATCAAAGTTTATAAGGCGAGTAATAAAATGTACCTTTATAGTACAGTCAACGCCTGACCCATAATAAAAACAATTTTTTCGATCTAAAACTACTATAAAACTGATGCAAACTGCCATGTTTAAGGTAATCCAGAATGTTTCATTTTATTGAACATTTCTTTATATCACTTAATAAAATGTATTAGGAACTGAACTATTAATGTTTTCTTAGTAACTTAAAACTTGTAAGTAATTGTTAAGACAAATAAATAGATAAAAATCAAATAGATAAAAAATAAACATAAATATTTTATAAAATATATATACTAAAAGTAACCTACGAAATTTGTATTTTCATTTCTTGAGTTTGGCAAAATGGCAAAGCGCAGCGTTGAGTTCCGCCATTCAACACGCAATGCCTCGAAAGCCTGCGGAAAGTGGAGAACGGAATTGTTGAAAGAGAATGGAGTGTCTTAACACTAGGTTCTCTGGTTCCCTCTGTCTACCCTGCTATATGCGGGTTACAGCGTGAAGATAAAAAAAATAAATAAATAAATAAATAAACCTACGAAATATGAAACCATAAATATTATACTTGAAATTAAATTATAACCTCAAACAAACTGTCGCATTTATAATGAGACTACACGATATTTGTAAACAAAGTTATTGTATGCAGATAAGGCGAAAGCCGTATTTCGTAAATATCTAAAGGCTAAACGCCAGTAGTTCTTAATCGGTAGATATCGTGTTTGTCATAAAGATATTTATAGCTACTGGTGGCTCTAAGGTTTTGTTGAACTTAATTCTATACGCCAGTTTCTTTGTATCATGTCTACTTTATTTTTTTTACATATCTTTAACGAGGTAAGTACTTAACATAAGAGAATCTATGTACTATACACGTTTAACGAGGTTGAGAGAACTTGCCGAAAACTATAACCATGTTCTTTCCTTTTTCAGAGATATTTCGTGTTCAATTCCACTCTTGAACTATTGCGTGTATGACTGTACCACTGTACACGCAATAGCCCAATAAAATGATATTTTTAAAAATCACAATCAAGTGAATAATTTATACTCCTATAATGACAATAAATTTGAATAAAAATAGGATGTTATGTTTAGAACGACGAAAATAAACTAGTTATGTTTTTATAGTGGCTGTCTCCATATGGAGTGTAGACCATAAATGATAGGGTTGCAGAGGTCAGGCGCTTAGTAAAACCGGTATCTTAGTTCAAGGTGGGGTTCAATGGAACTGGACTTAGGCATTATTTATTGCATGAAACCTAACACTCAGGGCAGCCTATTTGTTGATACGTACAACATGGGTGGGATGACCAAGGAGGAGCACGACTGTGATAAATTTCCACTTTAAGCTTTGTTTAAACAATATATCATAGTATTAGATTAGAATATATGATATTGCAAACTTGTTAACGTTTTTTCTATACAGGAATATACGTAACAACATTTTTTAGCAATAGCGGAGAAAAGTTCTATCAAATTGACCAAACTAACACTTGTCCGTAATTACATATTCAATGGTTAGTTTAAAGATAACAAAAATCTATTTATCTTGTCTCGATAAGTAAACAAATTAAAAATTTTGCAAATAATATATGCCTAAATACATCTCACAATATTACTAGATTTTCAATAACCATATACATATGTAACTAATTCCGAAAACTACAAAAATATTTAAAGAAAAAGTATGAAAGAAATAGACGCAGCTCAATAATTTCTAAGAAATACCACAGCTAGAACGTGTATATGCTACTAAAAAAAATTAAGACTTTCGACCAGTACGCTAGTAATTAGCTACAATACTCGTTATTTGCTTTCTACACATCACCATAAAAAATGGAGAATCGTGATGTATCCTTAAATATATTCAACTGATTCACACGAACGAGCGAACAATAGCTTTTTATAATAAAAGCGTGGCAGTTTCAGCTTATTGTTATTACTGTTAGATCGAGGCAAGAACGCGAAAATAAACTTTGAAATTGTGCTTATATTTAATATACATATATTTAAAAAAAAATGGTCATGTAAATATACTAAATATATGTTTATTATTAATAATTAAATTACATATCACAAACAAACATATAAAATTATACTAAAGTTTTTAAAAAAAAAAAAAATTAAATTGAAATGTCATGCGGCTTTGAATTATGTTCTAAAAGCCGCATTGTTGCAAAATTTGATATGATTGTTAAGATATCAACAGGAAGTGATAATTATTTATATAGCTTTAACATATATGCAGTATAGAAATATATGAGTATTTAGTTGCCTACAAAAAATACATTCCTTATATAATTATAATATTACTCTTAAAATAGTTCATAAGTATATACCAAATTAGAAAAAAATATATAAATATTCAATATATAGTGTCAGTTTTGTTTGGTGGTAGGAGGTTCGTCCTCCGTCTGGCTCGCACCACTATCGTCAAAGACGAACCGCCAAATACCTTGTATATGATGTTCCGTTCGATTGGCATGTGCTTCAGGCTTTCCTCTTTTCTCCCACCTATCCTTTCCTAAAATATGGTAGTCTGATAGCGGATCAATATATGATTGTCCTCCCTTCATCTGTATCCTCTAGGCTGTGGCAACGCATCTAGAACATCTCTGGTGTTGTAGATGGTCTTGGGCAAAGGTAGCCACTTACCATCAGGTGGTCCTTTTGCTCGTTTGCCATCCGTTATCCATTAAAAAAAAAAAAAAAAAAAAGTCAAAACATAGTAGTACAGAGATGAAATAAATACTTCTCAAGCAATGTACAATTGTAACAATCATTGCTTTGGCCTCATCTAAATTGCAGCTTGGGCCTGTAATGACTTATTGTATTCATTGTAAAGCAATTTGCATGTATTAATCCATCTTACTTGAGAAATGTTTGTAATCTTACTGTGCCATTGTATTGTTCAATGAAGACAAAGATAATACTGAGCTTTTCTAATTTTGTTTTGTTTGAAAAGCTTTATGATGTTTGTTTAGTTACATGCTTCTTTAATTTTATTTTTTATGTTCTTTTAAGCATAACTTGTAATTACTTATTTGATTTATTTATTAATATTGTTATTTGTATTATTTAGCGTATAACAACTTGTAGTAGAAATTGTAATTTTGTGTATAGCTATATTTTGCAAGTTCAAAATATCTAAGAATTTTAGAATTTAAAATAAAATATTTAAATTATAAATATGTATTATAATAGTATTTACAAGAAAACATACTTAAAATGTTTTAAAGTTATAAAATAACATATTAAAATATTTATATTTATTTTTCTTATATAATATTTAAATATTTTTTTATTACATTCTGAAGGATATTTTTTATATTTAAGTATTATAAAAGAAACATAAAACTAAGATCATATTAAAATTACAGAAGTGTGATGTCTAGTTTACTTACAATAAAAATAAAGGTGTTTTTGTACTGAATATATCAACTCTATTATTTTACATTGAGTCTCTATATATTATTAACTTATAAGCTAGTTTAATTTTAGGCGAGAAATAGTTGAAACACGAAAATATAACGAGTTTTATAGAAAACTATTTATATAATATTTGCGTGGGCTATAAACCTCACAGCCTACCGTACTATTGCAAACTCCAACCTGCCACAAGTTATATACTAAAGTAGCAATAAAATGCTCAATAAAAAATGCGGATACATCGTATAATAAAAAAAAATATAAAAAAAGAGTCGACAACTTGCGAAAAAGCTGATTGTTACGAAACAAAACATGAAACTTTTTACTTACCATAAACGTTATGTGGGTGAAGCAGCAACTCTCGCAACAAAATTCACGATCCAATAGCGATGAACGAAGCCCATTCTCGTCCTGGATATCCAGTTTAGACCATTGTATAATTCATCACAATACTTTTTTGTTTTAAACGTAACTCGTCCTGATCACTGTTTGTTTGTTGACACTAGACGAGGCTACAGCCTTCAGATGCAGATTTCACTTCTCGTTTTATAACTAAAAAACTTATATTAACACTAAAACTAAGTTTATACTGAGTTTAATTTATGTTAAAGTTAACAAATTGTAAGCACCCGCAGGTAAAAGACGACCGAGCAAGTGGTTGGCTTGCTAAGAAGTTGAGAAAAAAAACAATAAAAGTTGCGGAGCGCGCCACAACACACAACACGCTCAACGAACGCAACAGTGTGCGTGAATGAGTATGCGGGCGCGGGGCCTACCTCGCGGCGCGTTCTTGCTCAATCTAGATAATGTTACCAGATTCCGCTTCAACCGACACCTGATAAAATATTTGATAAAAATATATATTTTTTTACTTTCATCATAACAATACTTTTTATATCATATTAACAGCACTTTGTTATATGTTATAGGAAATAAAATTAATTATTTTAATTGAATATTTTACTATTTATTCTTCCGTCACTGTTATAAAACTCTTTTAAGCCAGCATATTCAATACATTTGACCTTCCACACTGCAACATGAAAATAGTTATCATAACAGATATACAAGTCATCAAAAAATATCTCATCATAATAATTATATCTCAAAAAAATGGGAACATCACAAAGCTAGCAACATTAAATCACAACGTCAGTTTCTACCAAACCTCCGAGCTCCGAAGGCGTACGACAGTGACACCGGAGATGCACACACACAGACGCACCCGCCGCCCGCGCACCAACGTCCTTGCGGCCACCGACCGCTTACCTCCGACTATACAATACTTAGAAAAGAAAACAAGCTTTCGTTACTTATACATTGAATGAATTCTGTGAAAAACTTAAGGAAGTCTATTAAAAAATCTCCAATGGATCTGGTATTATAATTTATAACGCCAGTGTTGATAGTATTTCTTTTAATAATAAGCAAGAAAATTATAAACACAAAAATGGATAGATATTACATAACAAAACTAAACGTGGACATGTGACCATAAAACTGTCTAAAAAACTTAATTGAAAGGTCACCTAAGCCACAAACAGTATTTTATAGTAAAATGGTCGGAATACTTTATTAAGAGCTTTGAGCTTTGATGTTATCTTATATCTAATGTGTTTACATTTTGGCATATTATTAATAATATAATAATAATTTCTTGCAGTATTAGGTGCATTAACTCATACATGACTGACCTCGACATTTTATAATAAACTTATCACTCACAAGATGTCACGGATATCAATTATTAAGATGATAAATAAAATCGCTTCAACTTCGTTATGCTTAGCAACTAAAAATACTACGTATCTTATAAGTTATGAAGTGTAGGAAACTAAACTGGGGCCCGTATTATGGATATCATCTTTAAAGAAAATAACAAACACGCTCTTAAAAAGAGGAAAGTAAAATAAAAAACTCCCTAATAATATTTAGCCGTATTATTTTCACTATGGTTATTTTCTTATTATGTTATAGCAAGATATGTTAAAATGACGAATATCTAATGGTCTTGAGTAAAAAAAAATAAAATTGTCAATCTACATATTTAGTTTATCTATTATTCAATTTTAACGATATTAAGGGACTATCTATTATTATAAATTGTATCTAATGATACAAAATTGTTTTCTAAAAAATATATTTTTATACTTAGTTACGTATTAAAGCTTTGCATTTAAAATTTTAAAGACATGGTGAATTCTGTACAATATTTCATCACAATAATATTTAAAAATAAAACAGATTCACGCTTTTTACCCTAATAACGGGGTATGCACTTTTATTTGCCAGAATACGGAACTTAATGCCACGCTTTGTCTTATTACAGAGGAGTAATGAAAATAATCAAAATATAATTATCCCCTAAAATGGACACCGAATCCACAACTAGTACGTTTACCGTTAGAACATGTCCGCTGCGCATCAATGAACTTTACTTTATCTTTACAAAAAACTCATGAAAACTGAAGTAGTAACTTCTGTATTTTATATTTGAATGTATCAAAACTCATCCACATTTAAGTTAAAATATTCTTCCAAGTAATATATGTAAGTACTTCAACCCGCAACTATAGTATGCAATAAAAATGGTTCCAATTGTACCACTATAGCGTTAAATTATAAAATAAAAAAATATATGCCTATTATAACCAGTTAACCTTCAAGATACAAGCTTTGTTTGTGGCATTAACATTTCTTGTATTAAAATCATGTATAACATATCAATTACTACACTTTTCATATATTTTATTTCTATAAGACCTCTAACAGTTACACATCTGTGCAAGCAACACATATACGTGGGGATAAGCCCAGCTTTTGTTTACTGTTTCTAAGCTAGCCAGTTAAACTGCATACTGTCATTTGGAAGATATACCGTAGAGGATGTTCTGCATTTGTGATTTATGAACAAGCCACAATTTTTTTGGTTAACTTTTAATTATTTCTTTAAAAAAGGATAATAAGCTTAAAACTGAACAATTGAACATTGAACAAAACATACTAGTACTTTGTTCACTTTTGTTTTACGTAAAGACTGTTTGAGTGGAGAAAATAGCATAAAACTTTGTCTAGTCATAAAAATTAAGACATTATTTTACGAAGACCTCGCAACTGTGTCAATTGATTAAATCATAAAACCTACAAATACGTGTCCGTATATATAATTTGTATTACACTTCCTATAAATTCCTAAACATATGTTATAACTTACACACAAAGCATATCAAACTTTTACGATCTTACTTATAATTAAATCGAGAAGAGAATTGATTTTTAGTGGTTTTACATTAATGTTTCATACAAAAGGTGTAAATTAACTTTAATAGCATAATACCTGTATATGTGTGTGTCATTTAAAATATTAAACAAATAAATTGTTCATATTGCAAAATAAGACACTATCAACAGCTCAGCAACCAGGTGTTCTCTCAGAAATATTGTATTACTGAGATCTGAGTAAGTTGATAAATTACATTACAAGTACATATAAATGCATATATGGATACCATTTTAAATAGCTATGGCTCAAGATTCATAACTATACCTAGTGGGTGCCAGTTCAAATTCCATGCCTGAATCTGAACTGGGATACAAAATATGAAAGAATAGAATAGTTTAACATAACAATAGATATAATATGGGCTGAAACAACTTCCAACACATATTATGTACATAGTATGTACATTAACTATTAAAAGTACCTATTATGAATTAGTGTTTTATCGCCAAATATATTTTATTTTTACAAGAAACTTGTTTTTTTGGCACAATTATCACGCAATTGTAATATACCTAGTATTAGGATGTTAAGCAAAACAAATAGAATTTATATTTTATTTCTTCTAATGAACTTGATAATTAGATAAACACAGAACCATTTGTATAATTGGGTCAAGCGTGACGCGACGATAATATGAGCTATAGCCTCTAGAAGAGGTTATCGGAATAAAGTTATTAAGCTTCTGGTTATAAGCATTTAAAGTGTTATAATAAAATGTATACTTTACGTGTGTGAATAACTGTATATGTGCATATTCAACGTACATTGTATTTGTACATATAAACATTTTAACAAAATTATTACATGTTCTTTAAATGTCAAAATCTTATCAAACTTTATGCTATTTCTTGGTAAAACAGCTCGTTTATGTCGATGCATGATGTCATAAGGTTCAAATCTAAGAGATCTTCAAAGAATGCTGAATGTTAGTATTAATATATTTAGTATTTTTATTTCTTGGGTTTGGTAACAAGGCAAAGCGCGGCGTTGAGTTCCGCCACTCAACACGCAATGCCTCAATTTGGCGGAAAGTGGGGAACGGAATTGTTGAAAGAGAACGGAGTGTCTTAACACTAGATTCTCCGGTTCCCTCTATCTACCCTGCTATATGCGGGATACAGCATGAAGTTAAAAAAATATATATTATGACCACATTCTTTTGTTTCGACAAGAATATATAGAATTTATATTTATATGTATTTCTATGTCCCAAGAGAGCCCAAAACGTCAAAACGCTACCATAGGTAATCAGTGTAAATAAAAACTAGGTCACTGGTCAGTTGAAAGTTTTAGGTGCCTAACATTAAATTACCATTTAATTAAGTTTCGACAAATGTAATATTTGTATCATTCACAACGTGGTTGCGGCGTGCACATAAATCTGCGCGGGCGCCGCTTGGCCGAGTCTCACCTCTGGATTATAAATATTAATCAGGAATCGATCTATATGCGCACTAACAAACCTATAATTATCCGATCTAACTATATTTTATTAGCTATTCTAGAAATACATAAATACCACAAATAACAATTGTCATAGTTTACTTATGAATATTTAATGTCATTCAGATATTTTATGAAGCAGTGTTAAACATGTGTAAGATCAATTTATCTTTATCGCAGGAGAGCTAGAAACTAGTCCGTGAGAACTTTTATAACAGAAATTGACATTTTTATAGCAGAAAATTAAATTATTGATTAGTATTGTAAGAATTTGAATTACCTTGGCTAATGTTGAGAATCACACGGTAAATATACAATGTTAAATTATGTTTAACTCTCAATATCAATCACAAGAAATGAGTCAGATCCATGCCATGAAGCACGTTTAGCTAAAAGCTCAAACTTTGGTTCCTCATAAATCTCATATTTTTTTTAGTATATTGCCGCATTTGTTTTCTCAACTCAATAAATTTGATAAAACGTAAACATATTTGGCTATCTATTATCTTAAAAACATATATTCTAATAATACTCAAGTTAGAATTAATTTGTAATAAAATATCGTAATAACTAATACCGATATATTAGTAGGAAATGCGATATATTGTTAGGTATATAATAAATTCCAGCGACACCAAGCTGACACACATTACCTGACGCCCACGGCTGTATTTGCTTAGCCCGCTTACATTATAATTACTCCAATTTTAAATAAACAAAAAGACATGTGAATTGTGATCAACGTTTATATTATTGTAAAATTTCAAGCGGTACGTATGGTAGAGTCAATATGAGCATAAGAACGTCTGTTTAAATTAAACATTTGAATAGCGACTAGGATATATTACATGTGTATTTGATAATTTCAGTATTTTGATGTGCTCATCAACGAAAAGTGGTGATCTTAGTAATTATAAGAATCACAATCATCTTTTTAGTTTCTCATACTTTTAAAACTTTCTTAAAACCCAGACAGCTATTTAGCTAGCGTTATTCCAGTTTCTTCCAATATTCATTCTGAATTTCTATCTATTCTTTTCTTCGTGAGGTATCGCTCTTTCAGCCGTACGACGCCCACTGAGGGGCATAGGCGAAGTATGCCTATACGAGTACACATTAAACTCACTCGTAAGTAGAATTAGAGGCTACAATTTTGTACAAATCAAAGAGTATGACAGTAATTATGTAGAATTCCGTCCTTATTACGAACAAATCTTATTAATTTCCTTTTTAATTGGTACACGAGTAACAGATGTTACAATTTATACACTATCACAGCGGTAAGCGTTTTAACTAATGGCAATTCTTGTTAATTAGATAAGAAACCTAAATTGCTAGCCGCAATTTTGTATGTTATTTACTAAGTACATTTAACATAGCTTTTAACTAGTCTTATAAATTTAACTTAAAAATATCTTTGTATTCAACTCTGTTTTCTTTCTTCTAATTCATCAATAACTATTTAGTATAATTGCTTTTTTTTAATTTCTTTTTTTTTTTTAACTTCACACTGTATCCCGCATATAGCAGGGTAGGCAGAGGGAACCAGAGAACCTAGTGTTAAGACACTCCATTCATATAATTGCTTTTGAAGCTGTATATTGCGGAAAAATAAATAATATATATGTTTGTGTAATGAAGTTAGTTAACTAAAACTGTAGAATATTGTACGTTTATCAAGGATCGTTATTTGCATAGCTACCTCGTGTTAGACACTTTCCCCAAATTGTAATAAGGGGAGCCTTTCACTGCACTCTTAGTCTACAACAAGCAACTAGCATTTGACCTCAGCGACCTATTCTGTGAGACTATCGACAGCTTTATTGTTAGACAGTTGTCAGAATTATACTAGCTGACTGCCATAACTCCGTAACTATAAAATTTGAAAAATAATATGAACTCGATTTTTAGAATAAGGCTTATTAATAAGTAACTTATTTTAGGTGAAAATATAAAAAAATATTTTTGTACACAAGTTATATTTGGCTTTTTATAATGGTATAATAATATTGAACTGCATATACTGTTTATAAATATTACATTTCAAGTTGTCCAGTTCCAAGAGTTAGAAGTTATAAGATACATTTTATGAAAGCTCACATCAACGTGAGCAGCATTATCGCAATAATAACTCGTAAGCATTTTAATTATAGTTCTTATATATTCAATGTGGATATATTATAAACTTATATATTATTATATTGAAGTCTTTCCATAGAGGTCTGGAATGTTCACTAAAGAAAAAGAAATAAATAATTAGCTAACTTATTGAATTAAACTTTTTTCAAAAGCTAATACGTCATCTTTTGATTGTATCTATATAATATTAAAAGTATACAGCAGCAAAAGGTTCTGCTCAACCAGTCATTGAACTCGATGAAAGCACTAAATATTTAGTGCTTTAATCTCAAAAAACTAGACTAATAGGTACCTAAAAAAATTAAAATGTTACAAATTAAAAAATCTTATTTTAAAATAATAAGATACAATTTACGTAAGGCATATTCCTAAACATGGACTACATGAAGGCGTTATCTCTTGTCACGCTTATCACCTTATCACAGCAGGTCGCTTATCGCCTATCACATAAATCAGTGATCTAATATTTGAATGTACAGAGCCTACTGACTTTGGTTACGCATCTTCTAACCTTGATATGTTTTTTAACCTTTATATATGTACTTTTGAAATGAGCGTTTGGAGCCGATTCACTTTTTTCTCTTTAAGGTGATGTACTAGTCTTTTATCTGTCTATTCTTTTTTTTTTCATTAGGGTATATGAAGCTATACACTGCATAAAAAGTAAATTTTAAATTATATAACATGTCAATTCCTTTTTTCATTTTCCCTTATTTAGTTACATTAGTAGTGCCTTTTTGCATGAAATACGCGTTGCATTAGTAAAATGTATGCCACTTTACACAAAAAATTACAAAAAAATCATGGCATGATGTGTAATATATGATTCATAATAATGAAATAATTATTGATATAATGATTGAATGCAAGGTAGCGAGACTCAATGCTACGCCTTTTCCAGAACAAGGAAATATAGGTGTCCCAAAATTAACGCAAGATTTGAATTAAATAGAAAATGCCATTTTAGTCTTTTAATAGCGAATGAATAATGAATATAATAATAAATGGCGGCAAAGTCAAATCTTGCGTTAATTTTGGGACACCTTTACAAGTGTCTTTGCAAGCGTCCATAGGCCACGGTAACCACTTACCATCAGGTGGGCCGTGTGCCTTATTGCCACCGTCGTGGTAAAAAAAAAAAAAACAAAATTTCCTGGGGATTTCAAAAATTCAAAATTATTACTTTTAAATACAAAGAATTATTAAATTATCTTATTTATGACTAACTTTCTCTCACACTTATTTACATAGCGCTTAAATGACGGCAAGCATCTACTTTAATTCCGATACTAAACACCAAATATGGCAAGTATATATACTGCATTTCAACTCAATTAAGCTCGCGGCAGTCGATGTCTATAATAAAAATGTACTTAAGTAACGAGGCGTGTTAAGCAAAAAGGATCTGGTTTCATAAGCATTAAGCAAAAAAAACTGTGAATTTATTTTCCTATATAATTACACTTCTGATCGCTGACGCTATCTTGTTGTAGTTGAGTAGTTCCTGCAAATATACACGTATATAAGCTGGTACATATGTACATAGTTATCTACTCACCAGATATACATCAGTGCAGTACGTACCTGGTGTACAAAGTATGGCTATTTGTGTTTATTTTGTAAATTTTTCTTCTTTATTATATCTTTGAACCGAAATCAGCCTTTTTTTAGAGAAATTATTCGCTTCGCCAATTAAGTCCAAGTGAAGACAGACCATGTAAAAGTAATACTTTCCCTATTTACCGATATAAAGGTAAATAAATACAAAAAAACAAATGGGTATTTACATACAAAGTAGATAACATCTCTAAAATGGTAGAAAGCAAACTAGGTGATTGTTACTTCACCGTATAAAATGTAAGAGATGCTAGTTATACAAAGAAATCTACCACTTAAAAAAATTATTTTATTTCATTATTTTCAAGACTAATTTAAATTCTGAGCAGCCTGCAAATTACTATACATGAATGTTAACTGGGGAGATGGAAATGATTCTTAAGCATATTGTAATCGGACCACACCGCCTCTAGTCAACTAAGCACGATAAGATAGATCTTGCGCAATATAGAAAATCGTTTATGGAAGAGAATTTGAATAAGTGAAAAGATGTACATCCTTTTTACTTTTACTTTAATGCCAAAATTAAAAATAAAGTATATATTGATACTTTTTATTTTTGGATTTTTTTTAAAAAAGTAATTGATATACTTTTTATAACTACCTAGCTTTAAAATATAGAATCGACTTAAAATAACATGTATTTTTAAATTGATAACATCGTTAAAGAATGTCATTTATCGACGCAAAAAATTTACTGTGTATTAATTGTTATTATAAGCTGTATACCGTGTCTTTATCTTTATACTCATCGATGCAGCTGGTTTTACATAATATCGAAACAACAAGTAATAATCATTAAGAATTCTACGATCTCTATAAATAAGTATTCTGTACCAATACATTATAAGTACACCTCTGTACATTATTCTTTTTTGATTATCCTGGTCATCCTGGTAAAGACATACCTGGTACAGGGTATAAAAATGTTTTATTAGCAAAGAATCTCGACATGTGTGCAAATGTTTAAGCAAATTACCGGATACCAAGAGTAAAAAGGCGTTGCAAAAAATAGTTAAGATTTGCAGATAGGAAGCTTTCTTAAACCTTGAAAACGTATATACGTATAATATTCTTTCTTATTCGGTTAGGTGGTAGGAGGTTCGTCCTCTGACTGGCTCGCGACCACTATCATGTCAAAGACGAACCGCCAAATATCTAATGATGTGTTCCGGTTCGATGGCATGTAAGCCAGATTTTCCCCTTTCCCACCCATCCTTTCCCCAAAATGTGG
>JAKGSA010000555.1:27308-95936 GCA_033558755.1 Philaethria dido
TATTTTATTGGACACGATAGTTGTAGCTTCAAAGATTCCGAAGGATACATTTATTTATCATATAGATGGTTAGGCACAAGTTATACCGTAGCGTTAAATTCTGCTACAAAAGTAACTAAATAGGACAAAACTAAGGAACTGAGAGCCATATGTCCTTTTCCTTTGCCATAATAATTTGAAAGCAACATTATATTGATGATAATGAAATTCTTAATTATCACAATTTATGCTTCATTATTTCTATTTTCTTAAATATATAATAATAAGAAAACAGTAACAATAAATCCTCCAAAAAGTGTAATTAAGTTCAAGATCAAGAGTAATTGATTGTGTTCATGCTCAAGTAACAACTAACGTTAACTTTATAGCATTGGCCGCATTTCGGATGGACTTAAAAATTCTTTTATTACGTTTGAGTGCGGATGTTCTAATGCAAGGCTGTAAAATTAGATTACCACTGCACATGCTAATGTATACTTTGACTAGGGTGACGTGAGGTTTTGGTAATTTGAGACTAATATCAGATTTTTTTTTGATGTTTTAAAGTGCTAATCACACACTTAGGAAACGAAAAACATATTTAGAAAACGTATAAAAATTTGAACGTAGCGGGACTCGAACCCGCGCCACTTGGAAATCGTCCAAGCGCTCTGACCACTAAGCCATGCGTTTTATATCCGGCTGCGTCGAAATTCTTATACACTTGTTACAACTTATTTTTGTTGTTAAAAAAGCCCATAACGTTATAGCTGAACGTTTATAGTGAATTTCAAAACAGCAATTTCGCACAGCAACATTGCTTTATATATTAAATACAATATTTTGATATCACGATTTCCACCTACTATCATTACGAGTGACCCAACGTTAACGCAATTGCCGACAGTATCCTGACGTGTGGTAACCCTAAGTTCAACGTAACAAAGCTCAGTCACGCAAGCTTCTACTACCATAACTCCAATTTAATACTATGTATTCAAACATGAATAACGAAATATATTAAGTTCTTTTGTACTCAAAGAGTTAATCTGGCGTGCTCACTTTATCTACAATTGAAATACAGGTTTACGAAACACACGCAAATCAAACCCCATATCTCGATTATTTGTTACAATTTCTTAATTTAAGCCAAAAGGATAATAAAAAGAGATATTTAATTTTATTGTGTTATATCTAGAGTTTTCTGATTATCAACGTGAAGGTAATTACAACTTTATTAGTTAATTATGCGAGCCAGTAATGTATATTGGCAATTATCGCTTTGTCGAGTAGGATATATAAAAATGTAATAATACGCTTATAAGTAGAGTGAATGTAATAAACAAACTTGAAATGTTTCGTTCTCATTTCCAATTAACATGAATCTAAAATGCCAGTATACATTAGCTTTTATCTGAAATTTAAATACTTGTAACAGGTTACCTATTAGATGACTTATTAAATATGATATTCAGAAAGACCGCAGTCTGCCTGCCCACTCGATATGGTAAGTCCACGACTTTCTACACAACGAACCAATGTAACAAGAGCTGTGGTCAAAACTTGTATTAAGCATAACAGTGGGTTTACATTCCATTTGTAGTATACTAGCGCCACCACGAGTGTCAAGTTATGGTGGCACCGTGTTGTTTTCTCCTCACTTCTGTTAGCCGCAGGCGTAGCTTTTATTACTCGTAGGTGCTTAACCGAATCGCTCTCTTTGTGCCGGTCTAGGCGCTAACGTCTTTATTGGTGCATAAATCATTGGCACACAATATGTATTAGTTGAATTTAATTTGCCAATGGCTGCAAAGTGGGATTTGGGTTTACTTTCATAAATCGTTATTGCATATGTATTAGAAAGCTTTTATTAAAGAATTAATGAACTTCACGTTCGTTCATACCGGCGTTGGGTATGCTCATGTAATTTTGTTAATTTGTGTGCCCTATTCTAGACTTTACACCGCATAACTTTTATGAGAAACATAAAACGGATGTAGCCTGTCCATAAAAAGAAACTGTCAGTTTGACCTAAACTTTTATATACTGGAGACACAAGTAATAACGATACTTAGGTGAAAGTTAATCATGTTCTCTAATTATAATTAAGCAAGGTTGTACATGCTTAACATATTGTTATTGTTATTATTCTATACAAATGAAATTAAATTAAAAAGCACATTCACTGACTTCTTTGTGCGTAGTCTTTTCGATTGTATTTAAAAATAATATCTTTTATGTTTTCTTTGGTAATTTACATTTATTTACATTTGCATTTTCAAACTTTTATTTTATTTAAAAAATTAAAAACATGAAATTTGTCACCAGATGCTTGTTACCTAGCTTGAAATTTCGTTTTTTATAAATTTGAGTGCAAATTACTCAGAAGTCACAATACGCATAGAAGTGTAAAAATTAAAATAAAATAAACAAAAGAAACACCATAATCAAACTATGAAGAATAAATTACTTTGACCTAGAAATAAATAGGTATGTAAAAAAAATAATATTTATTTTAATTGTAGATATCACCCAGATAAGACAGATCAGTAAAGTAAAAATATCTCAACAATTAGTGTCATTGGGGACAATTAGAATTCTGGGATTATGTCTTATTTAAGTATATATACCTCCTGTATGTTAAAATTATATGTAACCCCGGTCTTAAACTTATTTCTCTACGGTTTTAATTGCAAGAATTATGAAAATTCAGGGAGTTTAATCGTCCCTGCATGAAAACGACAAAACATTTAAACAAAATATCTACAAAAAATATTTTCTTTAAACAAACAGCCCATAAGTTGTTCGTTTCATTCGGGTGTATTTTCCATTTATTTTTAATTATTTAACGATCATGACCGAGCTATTATAAGCACGTTTTATCTTTATTTGCTTTGGTTGAATAAGGAAGTGAGGGGTAATGCGCTGACCGTGATCTGGCCGTCCACGAGCCGTATGTGTTAATTGCGCTAAACTTAGGATTCCTCTGGCCTTACGTATGCATACGATTATGTTTGATTTTTTTTTGTATTCTTGTGTAATTACATACCCATTTAAGTATGGTATGTATGTATATGCTAGATTAGGTATCGCTGTGCACGAGCTCGTATGCTAGATATGTCATGTTAGTTATTTTTAGGATTATGATTATAATTTCATTTTAGGTAGAGTAGAGCGGACAGTGGAGATAAACGTTAATGCACGTTTTAAGGAGATCCTTAAACCTACACTTGGATCGTAAATCCCAGGAACTCTCCAAACTCCTCTCTCTGCAACGCGATGGGTCCGGCACTCGCACGGTGAATTCATGGATTGCTTCGGAGCTTTTTTTTTTTCTTAAAGTTAGCGCCCTAGGAGAAGTGCCAAAACCTGACGTTATATTATGGGCAAATTACTCAAAAACATTGCAAATATTATATAAATAGACTACATTATTGTTATTTTTCTAGACCCATTCACTAATTTTGGCATGTAAGAGTATCAAACATCTATCCATCCGTCCTGACAAACTGTCACATTTATAGTATTAGGAGGATTTTATACCTATAGTGAATGTTCAGATCAACTCATCTTTTTATAATTCAATATATGTAATATGGGCCTATATTTTACATATTATATTCCTATATCTGGGTATAATATAACTTAATTATTAACGCCTGTCGTGGCGCAGAGGCACAAGCGTGCGACTGTAAACGCGACAGGTTGTGGGTTCGATTCCCACTCCAGGAAATGTAAAATTTAGTATTTTCATTTCTTGGGTTTGGTAACAAGGCAAAGCGCGGCGTTGAGTTCCGCCACTCAACACGCAATGCCTCAATTCGGCGGAAAGTGGGGAACGGAATTGTTGAAAGAGAATGGAGTGTCTTAACACTAGATTCTCTGGTTCCCTCTGCCTACCCTGCTATATGCGGGATACAGCGTGAAGTTAAAAAAAAAAAGGTTTTTATAACCTTACCAATCATAATATATATCCTGTACAACAGCTTATCATGAAACTGGTACAAATCTTTCGTTCGACAAATTAAAATCATAATTGAGTTTTAAAGATGTGAAGTAATTAACCTAAATATTATTTTTTAAGCATTAGTAGTCTATAAAAAAACATGTTTAGACCGTTCCGAATAAATTATATTTATGGTATATTGAAGACAGAAGTTTTAAAACTACAGCAGATCTGTTAATTTACAGCAGTTATTTTTTATTTACATAACAAATATATTGAAACAGATATACCTATGTAGGTATCGAAATAGCTACCATGTTAATGTATTTTTATAATTTATTATTATTTCTTTTCATTGTCATATATTAGATATCTTGTCAGATTTCTCTACCTAAACTATGTTAATGTTACACATAGCCTCGAAAAAGCTGAAAGATTCTTCAAAAGACCTTAAAACCCTCAAAAACAATCCTGGTGGCCTATTGATTGACTAATGTAATTATGCTAATTTGTGGAATATAAAAAAATATTCGAACTCATTTCTCGATGTAAGAATCTAGTTTGACAGGCGATAAATCGTAAGATTAACTTGGCGCCTATAGCTCTTAGTTACGTTTAACTGGAAAATAATATGTATCGAACGACGTATATTATTCATGTCCATAAAACTATAAATTTGTCACAGCTCTCAAAGTCTCGACCGCACGTTTTCTTAATACCGATATATTGAATTCTCCAAGCAAACGGACGTTTTAGAAGAGCAAAGTATATAAAGTAGATTAGGGAAATTAGTTCGCGAAATCAATATTTTATGATAGCGAAAAAGTAACACGTTAAAAATGCTAATAGTTTCCGGTTTTCTAAAAACCATTCTTTTTAAACATTTTTCCTGATGCTAAAAATAATAGTGACCTCATATAAGCCATATAAGATTTTTGAGAGATACAATTCAATTTTTACAACTTCAATTTAGTGTTTCTAAATATTATATATGTATGTTATGGCACAATGTTTATTTTATTTAAAAATATTATCTTTATTTTAAAAATTTGTCCTTGATAAATAAGCTTTGAATATGCAATCATTGTGTCCTTTGTGTACTACATATCAACTGCGCTATTAAGTAAATTACAGGTGTCCTAGTAACGTATCCCGCTTTAAGCAATGCAATATATTACCAACCCACTATTATCAAAAATATAAACTTTCTGCACTTCTTCTCCTTATAACCTGCAACAATAGTTGCTAAATGCTAAATTTTCCGTTTCCGTCCGCATATTTTTTATAAAAGAACATTCAAAGATTTTCCTTTACGTTTCAATAGATAGATGATAATACTTCTATTGCATACTGTACAAAACCACTTATATACATAATGGTAAAATTTTATACGTTACAAAAAATATAAGTTATTAATAGTATCTATGCAATTGAACATTCTAGTCAGTTGTATGAAACATTTATTGCGTACAAACTCGTATAATTAAGGAAGACGTGCTTAAAATTCAAGACCTATGTATAAAATCGTGATATTGTGAAACAATACGTACAGATCATATATTTTTGGTGGGAGACGAATTTTTATCAATGAATCAAATCGAGGCCTGTTATGGCGCAAAGGCACAAGTGTGCGACTGTAAACGCGCCAAGTTCGAATCCCACTCCAGGAAATTATTAAACACAATGCTTCAGCAGAAAGTGGAGAACAGAAATATTAAAAGAAAACGGAAAAGGAATGTATTAACACTAGATTATCTGGTTCCCTCTGCCTACCCTGTTATATGCGGGATACAGCGTGAAGTTAAAAAAATACAAAATTTACCTATCATAAGGTCTATTGGTTTAGTGGTTGGTATAACTAATAATATCTTATTGAGTTAAATTGGTGTAGTCGGTTCGATTTCTATGCAGAATAAATAAAAGTTTTTCTTATATAAGGTATTATTTTTACTTGCCTAAACGTAATTCGAATAAAAAAAATATTTATTACAAAGATAATTGATAATTCCCATAACCATTTCCCGCTTTTTTGCGAAATAAGCAAAGTGGATCTAGTGCCAAGACAGTTTATACTCCAATGTCTACACATTTTAGATGTATTATGTATTAAGTGGCGTTACGCAGCCCCTTATACTTCGTTTCACCGGAACAAAGATAGTTTTTTTTTAATATATACCACTTCCTTCGGCGTTAAACCCAAAACCACTGTATAGGTAGACACTTCCCATCTGCGAAGGCGTCATATATTCATATTATAAAGAAGCCTAAATAGAATATAAATGTAAAGTATTTTGAAGTGACAAAAGAATTAATTAGTTTGAGCTTTGGAGTAATAAATCAATCAACCTCAACCTACGCAAAATCTAATATAACACAATACTGTTGATAGCTAGTCCTTGAATGTTTGCTACAGTTTATATAACTTATATATATAATATATATATTATAAGAAATATTTTATTATATTTTATATTAAATATGAAAAAGGAATTCTGAGAGAATAACTAAATAGAAGTTGTTTTTTGTGGCGCAATGGATCAGTGGCTGACTGTAAACGTTATGGTTGTAGGTACCGTCCCTATAGGGAGAACGATATTTAAATTATTTTCATTTATCCACGTAAAACAGTTCAGTTCTTTAATTATAGCTAGCTAGCCTAGCCTAGCTTCAAACGTGCCAGGAGAGCACAAATCACTTCTCCAATGTCGCAATATAACCCGCGTAAGAAACAATTTTAAGAAAGTATACCGAATTAAATTTTAGAACTCATTTAATTGTGACGTTATATTATGTTGAGTATGTTGAGTATGATGTTGATACTCATCGAATCGTATATATCGTACCGTAGTGACTCGACACTCCGCTGGCTTAAGGTCTCAACTCTCCGCTTTCGTAGTGTCTCAACTCGCTGCTTGGTTAGTGTCTCGACTCTCCGCTTTCGTAGTGAATCAACTCTCCGCAGGCTCAGTGTCACAACTCTTCGCTTGCTTAGTGGCAGTTTTTACAGAGTACTCGTTATTGGAACTCTTCTGGTGACGTGCATAAGTCCCATCACAACTCAACAATAAACATAAGGTTGTCATGACTATCATGCCGTCTTTTTGCAATGTCCGTTGTGTGATTCTCTATAAGATTAATCCCGAAGTGATGAGGAAGAACATCTTGTTCGAAAGATTTTATTACCGATGCTGAAAAGTCTGACACTGACTGTTCTCGTTCTAGTTGTAGGACAGATGCGATAATTTTGTTAGAACTTTCTGTCCGGAGTTTGAATAAAAACACGACGAGTGCTTGCGTCACTGTACGTGTAGAATTGCTTCGCATTGAACTTAACATGTCCCGTAATTTCATTATATTTTCTGAATTTTAAGCCAGTGAATATGCACAGTTGTTTGTCAGACGATCTGAAATCTCCAATTTCGTCAAATACTGTAGAGTCACATTCAACTGCTAAGCAATGCATCATTTGTTTCAGTTCTGAAGCCTGAACTTTTGTGAAGTTTGCGTGCACATTTTTGAGATACAATTATTGTTCATAAAAACGATTTGTAATCAAGTGACTTCGGCAACATTGATTTTTATCTGGGATATGTATTCTCTTTTTATGTACGATTGATTGGAAACTCAACACTCAAATTCGGGCGGAGAGCGAAGAACGAAATGTCAAACGAAGCTCTCTCTCCCTAAGCGCAAAAAAGCTAAGGCTGAAAATACTTTCATAAAATTACTTAAAAAATATGTCATACTTAATTTACTTAAGAAACTATTGACTAATTGGAAATCTATTTTTAAATAACTTGTAACCAAATTATTTTAAATATTTGCTTTCCTAAATCAGTAGTGACTTTCTCTTCATATGAAGTTTAAAACTGCAATCATCGCATGTATCTACGAAAAATTTATTAGGTAACATACCGTAAAGACATCGAATAACATTATGATCATATTTTCAACATTTTACATACATACATATACACATAACTACCTAAATGATTACCTTAACACACGTCAAAGCTATAATTTAATGTATTTTCATAATCTATAAAAACATCTCTGTTTGTATTATTATAAAGATTGTATCATAAGCAAATAATATGTTTGTGTTTGTTCTAACGACAAGTTATTTACACTTTTATTTTTCAACTGCAGATAGTAAAAGTCAACAGCGGCGGAACATAAGCAACAAATAATAATTAAGCTCATTTAATTGACGAAGGAAGTGTACATATTTGCACTACCGGAACCTGCGATCATTGCTTACATTGCTCTCATTTCTCATATCAACTATGTACTTTCCAATCTTAAATTGGACGTACCCACATGTCTCTCAGCGAATGCGTATAAAAACCAACAACTAGTATAGACATAACCCGTTCATTAATGATTTCTAGTCACATTAACGAGCTAAAACGCCGTTTGAACATCATCTTTTTTTATCATTCTAAATCACTGTGAACAATTTCAATGAGTATTTGACGAAACTAAATTGCTGCGAGCGCAGACTATTAACGCTACGTTAATTGACGATTTTCGTCCGTTATAAAGCGGAATGCACGATCATATTTAGTATTTCAAATGTATTCTGTTCATCTCATATGTCACAATTGATGTAATGAGGATTTCTTACGCCGTAATCGGCGACGTCCGCTAGTCAGCGGTCCGGCAGCGAGCCATCTCTCATACGTGATCAAGCTCTCAATGAATTCAGCTGCACATCGTTATAGCACTCGAAGAGGTTTGACAGTGCTATTATTAAACGAGAAAACCTGTCCAAATGTCTATAATTTTTATTCTTTTAAATAAACTCTACTTACAGGATTTAAAAAAATACTTACCTCTTATATATAGTGACAACATAGCAAAACAAAATAAATTACAGTATACAATTTATATTCATTCACACTAAATACCTACTTGACAAGCATGTCTAATTTCCTTTATATGAAATCATCTCTTTAAATTATTATTAACAAGCTTCGAAAATAGCATCAACTTAGGCATTTAAATTTTCTGAACTATCGCATGTATAAATGAATAAAGATTGCAGATTAACTTTGACCTTATCAATGGAGAATTCAATGGCGAGTTTGGCGTGATCAATGGGAACAAACTAGAAAGCAGGCGTTGACCGCGAGGCGGAACGTCGCCTCAACGGCACTATATTGATGCATTCCTGTGACCAGGACGGGTCTCCTTAGAAGGAAGGCGCCCTGGACGCACTAACTGTAAACCAGCTTTGTAAAAAGACGTCTAATTGCCAACAATCCTGCACCCTACAGCTACACACGTATTCCGGCTACTTATGAGGTAAGCGAACTCGAGACCGACAAAAAATTTGCTACCTTTTGATCGTCTGATTCGAATCAAAAGACAACTAGTTTCGCCGACGTTCGTTAACATGCATTAGAATAAATAATAAAGACAGGTCTCGCGTCTGATGGATCGTGTGGAGCCCATTTGGAAACTTAGCTTATTTATATTTCTTATTGCTAAGTCTTATTTGTGTCAGTTTTTAATGTATCCAATTTAGAACATGAACGATGTGGCTTACTTAATAACATACAAATTGTAGCGAACAATTTTCAATATGAAAACGAAATTGATTAGAATTAATAAGCAATTTCAAAAAGTACTTCTAATGTCTTATAAAGATGTCACAAGCAATTCAATATTGTATTTACGTTACCAGAATAACAGCAATGCAGCAGAATTGCGCAGCAATAGCGCCGCCGGAATCATTATTATTAGCCGACATTTTTTTACGCGGTCGTGATTCGCACAATAATGTCCCATTAGAGGAAAAAACCAGAAGCAATATAAGAATCAATGAGACGGCGAGCCACTTGAAATTCGGGAATTTAAACGGACGAGAAGCGAGAAGCGACACGGTTGAGGAAGAACAAATGTTTGTATGAAACATAGTTGTTGCTACCTTGCAAGTCATATTATATGTATGTAAGTACATATATAATTTAGAGTTAAAAAAATTCTTAATTACAATTCTTTATCGTGTCTTCTCGTTTTATCGGTTTCAAGATAAACGAATGGCATTATAAAACGAATATTTTTCGCCAAAACGTGTGAAAGCGGGTCAAGTTAACACTTTTATAAAAAAAGTGTATTTTTTGTGTCTTTATTTAAAAGATCAAGAACTTGTCGAGATGTAATAGAATTATAGGAATACGGTCTATATATGGAACTATGAGTTATAATGATGCGTCGCTAACTAGACTAACAGTGAGGCAAAACACTGTATTTACCGCTTTTAACTGCGTCCACACTTGATACTTACAAGGCATTCAATGTACTTCTTAGCCACTACAGTTAATCTAAAGGTGCCATTTCGTTATATAATTTCTATTTTAATAAAGTTTATAGATTTTTGTACAAATAAAAACTTTTATTTGCACAAATGTAACTAATCATTACCCACTTGACGTCCAGCTTTCATCATCATCTAATTATACATCTTGTTCATCATTATTTGTAATTTATGTTTATATATAATTTTGTTAATGATATCTATTATTGTTGGCCTCATTAGGAAGCTTCAAGTCACTCAACGAGCTATGGAGAGGGCTATGCTCGGGGTTTCCCTGCGTGATAAAATTCGCAATGAGGAAATCCGTAGGAGAACGAAAGTCACCGACATAATCCTCAAAATATGCAAGTTGAAGTGGCAATGGGCGGGCCACATCGCTCGTAGAACCGACAACCGATGGGGAAGAAAGGTTCTCGAGTGGCGACCACGAACCGGAAGGCGTAGCGTGGGACGGCCCCGTACTAGATGGAACGACGACCTAGTCCAAATTGCGGGAAAGCGCTGGATGCAGGAGGCATCCAGTCGTGCTACATGGCGATCTATGGGGGAGGCCTATGTCCAGCAGTGGACGTCTTCTGGCTGACGACGACCTATTACATGAATTGAAGGAAAAATATAAAATTGGCGTACGTACATTACGGTAACATCAAGATACTTATTTTAAATAATATAATAGCTATTTTTAAATGTGTATTCCTGTTTTAATTGGGAAATAAAATAAAAAATTGTATTAGTTTTGCTATGTTTAATTATACTAGCGTGTGAACCAAGCAATACTTCAGAGACAGATCTAGATTAAGTTGGGATCAGGCCAGGTCACAGGTGTGGTCACGTCATTACTGAACCATGTGTTTACAGACTATAGTATACGTTTCTGTATGTAAAATTATACAAATATACAATTTTTACGAACTATCCACTTACTAAAATATACTAAAATTTCAGTTATCTAAAGGTTTCTTTCATAAATACTTATATATATCGTACTAAAGGTATCGACGTAGTCACGGAGACATTAAAATTATTTCTTTTTTCTACATGTCGCTCTCCTTATTACATATTGCTTATAATTGTGATACACTCTCCATGTCAAAGGCAATTTAGTCGTACCCCTGCTACTATGTGATATATATGAAACAGGATTATCGATGCACGTTTTTGGAAGTCAATAATAAATTTGAAAACATAATAAATGACTAATTGCAAAGGTATTTAAGATCATTATAATATTATGTATGTACGTTACTTATACTTATTACTTAAATTAAGCCATACTGCGTAAAATCATGTATGGCAATGTAGGTAAACAACTGCATCCATCATGTTTATAACTTTTGGTATTGTATAGTCTCTCTGCACACTGGTTATAAGAAATAAACTTTCGAGAAAATACTTTTTCCAAAATTTTAAAATTTTGAGAGTTTCTATGTAGATTTGGCACCAGTATGGCCATACTACAATGCTCTGTACAATGTCTTTTTCAATGGAAAATTTCAAGAACTTCTTATGTTGCTTATCGCTAGCTTTCCCTCTACGAAAGTTTTTATAAAGCTATTTTCATATACACTTAGATTTTCTATAGATACTTATAGAAATAATACCACAGAACTTGCTCATAAGTTTTACAACAACAAAGGTGCAAACGTTCAATACTGTCAAATCAATGGCATGATCGTATCGTGAGAAATTGTCATCACAAATATTTTTATACCACATAATCATCCGACGCACCATTCCGACTTTAATAAACCTTAAAATAATAACTAAAATCGATTAACTGTTTATAAGCCCATAAAATGACCACATTCAATCAAATTTGACGAATGATTCTCCTATTATAATAGGTATCTCTGTAGGCATCAGTTATTTCAATACGAGCTACTAAATGTAATGGTAACTGCCTACGCGTTCCCTTCACTCGTTATTACCTGTAACCTACCGTTCCGACGAAGGACAAGCGCACTTGTTGCTGATGAAAACTAAGTAATATATTTTATATTAATTATAGTAATTATTTTATTAATTTGAAATTTATATTCAAAAACATATTAAATGTACGTATGTCTACATTGCATACACAAAGTATTCGGTTTTTTTTAATATTAGCTATTAGCTAGGCAAGAAGTAATGTTTTTACACCTAAAATTAATATTATTTAAGAATTCCATAGATTAATTCATACCTATTATATTTGTTATATTTAAGTTTCTGTTCTGCTTGTGGAACTTCTGTGACACAATTACACTGTATCGTACATACGAGTATGTAACATATTGTGATTAGCACACATTGTTGATCGTTTTAATAGAAATTTATTGAATATTTAAAATATATGACATAGTAAAAGATAATTTAATTCCACTAGTTAATTAGTAGGCGCACGTCAACAAATATGTGAAGGCAATTACCATGTTTTAATATCGGCACGGACCTCAATGAGTAAGGAAACTAGAAAAATCCTTGTTATTTTATAAAAACGTTATTCCATACAATTATAATAATATTAATTTATATTATATTCCTTTATTTGAAGTTAAAAGATCATTGGTATGAGACTATTCAAATTTTACACGAATTATAAACATTTTTTTATATTATACAATTTATGTATAATTGAATAATTAACATAAGTACACTACAATATGAAGTATTTATAAGAAAAGATTAGAATTATTCCTGAAAGGAAAATCGTCGTTATAAGATTACCATCACCATTAATAAATATTTTAAATCAATCGGTCACTTTTGCCTAAAAATTAAGTATATCAAGTCAGTAGCACTAGCAGTTCAAAGGCAGCATACCTCAATCATTAGGCAAGTCGCAAGACGCGAGACTCCGCCCGCGCCGGCGCCCGATCTAGAATAATGTTAGTCGTATTTTAATTGCTACTAATTTAAAACCAGCATTCTATTACCGCAATCTGGCGTATTTGCAAAACTTACTTATACTTTGTAAAAATTGTTCAGTTCCATAATTTGCAATATTTTTCAATAAGGCGCTGCAACAGGCTGTGAGTTACATCATATGTGTACTCCATACATGATAACAGGGGAGAGAGATTTGCCACAATACAAAAAAATAAAGATGATTATTACAAAAGCCAATATTGTGATTTTCTTGTTATTTTTACTTAAACTAAAATATGAATTAAAGTGGCTTAATCTAAAAAGCCTTATTTGAATCTCTAATATTAAAATAATTTCAATTATTTCAAAAATAATTTGTATCCAGTAGTCAAGTGCTTAATTCCAAATAATCTGGTGTAGACAATTTCAGTCACTTGATGCTGATGTAATAATAACTTGTTGTGATTAGGAAACTATGGCACCTTGTGTTCTATTTATAGAATCTAGTTCGTCCTTAGCTTAGCCAAGTTTATAACTGGTCTGTTATTAGGCAAATTCGAATCAACGAGGAGAGTGGCAAAATTATGCCCCGAACTAGACTCTGATTGATGTAAATTAAAGTTTAAATTTAAATAGAATTGCGAGTGTTGACATATCGTCGGTCCATTTCGAATGGGCGTCGAAGTATTCTAATAATGCTGCACACCGTAGCCTAAACAATTGCCTATAGGAATGTAACGTAATGTACCATTTCGACACACTGTTCATTTCAAACGACATTTGTAATTGGATTCCAAGGATTTTAATAAACGCCTACAGTTTATCTTGTGATAGTACTTATTCACATTTACGATTTTAAACATTGCTTAGAGAAAAGTAGAGCTTCTTATATTAGCATGTTTTTCAACAATTTTTCAGAAAGCCGTTTTTCACGGTATATTGTGATATTATGAGTGCATTCACAGTAGTACTGAGCATTTGCACTAATACTGGAGTACTCTAAGTATATGAACGTCCCCGAACAATCTGCGTAAGTTTCTAGTATGTAGTCGTGGCTTTAGCACTCTAAGTATAAAATTAGTCAAAGTATACACTAGTAATAGTGCAACCTTAAGTGCTCTGATTTAATTCTGTTAAATAAAAAAAGGGATGTATTTATTAAAAAAAGATCAATTATATAACAGATTTGTTTCTTGCAGGATTGTGATAGTATCAAAACTTAAATCTGATACTAATCCGATTGTCGTTGAAATTAATCAATCAACACACTAATTTACATATTTTATTATAATAATCGTTATCGAACTGAATATCAGTTGACAGTTCCCATAAAAACTTGCATGAGAAACATGGTAGGTTTTATTTGTCAGAATAAATATAAAAAAATTACAATTTTCCTGCATAGCAGGGAAGACAGAAATAAGAACCCTAACATAATATCAAACACTTCGTTTTACATTTATGTATGTTTTTCAATCATTCCATGATGTGGTCATTCAGCCCATAATCATCAAATTAATATATACCACTGCGCAACCATTGCGGGTCGCTAGTTTCCCTATGCATATATGTTATTGAAATTTGCTTAATTTCAAAACCAAACTGTTATTAAATATCGTTTAGTATAATATAGAAGTTTTTGCAGATTATTCTGAGACTAATGTTACTCATAATTATATGTATGTTAGCTTTACTCCGTATTTACGAAAAACACTCATTAAATCAGTTTAAACTTATAACATTATGTTAATAAAGTTTATTTTTAATGAGATTTGCAAGAGTATTGCTATCATGCTGGCATCCTGTGGATTATACATTATTTTATTATTATCACGTTATCGACATCCGTTGTGGCCTAAATGATGTGTTGAAAATGTATTTAGTGATGGGAGGAACTCTGACAATGTGGGGTCTTCTCATTTTAATTACTCTCCTTATCAATTGTGAGGCCAAAAATTTAAAGTGTAAGTATGTCATATTTTAAAATACTCATAATATAACGTCTGGATTGCCATAACGTAATTCTGCCGCTACTTTCCACCTTAGCTAATATAAAAATCATAAATATCTGTATGTATTTCAAAAGAAGTACTGTAATATATTCACAGCGTCATAAGGGATATAGTTTTTATCGCAATGAAGACTTTTAAATGCTTTTTCAAATGACAAGATTTTTTCGCAGCGGAACTTCTCGATCCAGAATGGCAGGATCTGGTTTCCGCTGGAGGAATGCACATCGGACACGGACGCACTAAGCGATTCGTGGAGCTCAATGACAATCAGGTGAATCAATATTTTTTTCAATAATAATTATTGTGACATCCTTATATCTGCACTTTCTTTTAATTTCGGTCATTGCGCATATTCTACGTGTTTGCAGAGAGGTTTGCGTGTTCTTATAGACTTATTAATTATTTTTTTTACAATTAATCTATGTCGAATTGCGTTGAATAGCAGAACGCTGTTACAGCAACAAAGCCAAAATTTTATCGAAACAGCCGAAAAAGTACTTATGCTCTCCCATGACTAAAATTCGACCTCAATATTATTCCGCTGTTCAATCGCATTAAATAAAAAACGATTATAATCGCAGTTTTAACTAGTTGGTTATACAAAACTAAAAAAAATGAATACATTTACGTAAAATAAAAAAATATTCCTAAATATTCTTAATATAATAAATTAATTCAAATAACGCTTATTTTTTAGCCTAACATACCGCACCAAGCCTGCCTGCTACCAGATGGCAAGCCGGGTCACTGTCGTCACTTGCACTACTGCGTTCAAGAAGATTTTCAAAAAGACTTCATGAAGTTCATGGATTACTTTTGCATCATTAAACATTCGTATGTATTTTAAATATATGGGCTTTAAATATTCTTTTCAATTAAATACCATATAGAATTTAATTAATAGTCAAAATACGTACCTATATTACTTGAAAATATTTATTGCTTATTTTAGTAGTTAATTAAAAAAATATAAGACAATAATCTATAAGTTTCTAAAAAAATATTTCTTTTTAAAGCTTGAACAATTACGTAACATGAGTGCGTATCGTTTCAACAATTTTAAAATAAGGGCATTCACAATAACTCGTGAGTTGTGCTGACTGCTCAACTAACTAAACATAATATTTATCTAAACTAGGCTTTCTTGGTATAGATATTAAATAATTCTAACTTAAAGCTGTCACTTATCCTTCTTTTATCCTGTTAAACTATGTTTGGTTACAATTAATTGGTGTAATATCTTAAAGATCCTTAACTGAATATATTAATGTGGTACATTTCAATCATTCATCAACTTCATTATCCATAAAAAAAAAAAAAAAAAAAAAAAAAAAAAAAGAGATGTAATTTTATATACCGTGATTGAAAGTTATCATTATGTGTCTTTGCAATCGATGTAATGGCTCTATATAAAAATACAGAGAATATTTATATTTCATTTATATACTTTTTCAATACATTGCACAAAAATATATTAGCAAATTATTTCCTAGAGCTGTCGGTGTATGTTGCCCGGACAGCTTGGGTGAAGGCGCTATTGACGCTCTAGCTGGTGACTTACCCGCAACCGCACTTAAAGATGAAAATGAAATCTCCTTCAAAATTGAACGAGCTGAAAATCGAGGTGTGTAATGTATATATATATATATATATATATATACGTATATTAAACATATTTTAAAATATGAGTGTTTTATTTAATGTCTTTGGTTAAGTAATTAAGATAAGCCAAATATAGATAATTACGTTTATATAACTTATAAACAGGAAGACGTTAAAGCGGAGAAAACTATCATTATATAAATGATTTTAAATCGACTATCGCTATATACGGAACATATTGATAATTTTAACGACTCTACTTTTCAATTTAAATGGAAATAATGCAATAAACAAATAAATAAAAATGTTAGTAATATCATATTTTTTTTATTTTTCGTAACTTACTCCCTTATGAACTACTTCTTATTAAACATTAGGTATAAATTTTCTATATATTCATTGATTTCTTATGATTCTTCCATCTAGATTGATCTTCTGACTCACTTTTTTACTAGAAGGAACTGTTATCAATTGTTTTTAATATACAGGCTGCGGTCTTAGTACTCGAGCCCAGGGTAGAGTGTTGGGCTCCCGCCCGGCCAGACCTCGCGAGTGGCCCTGGATGGCCTCCGTCACCCCTGAAGGCTTTGAACAGTACTGCGGTGGCGTACTCATCACTGACCGCCATGTTCTCACTGCTGCGCATTGTACTCGCAGGTAAACAGCAACTTAAATATAATATTATTTTTGATAATAAAATCGATAATCCAAAATCTATTATTATGATGGTAGCTTTATTAAATAAATAGTAATTGAATAATTACAATGAGTCCATCCTAGGATGGATCCAGGATTTTAAGACATTTTTTTATTATTAAAAACCTTAAAAACCTTTCAGTTTACATAAATATTTTATCATTATAGTTTAGAACATACATATATATAATATAAAAAATATATAAACTCAAAGCCATCTAAATCAAAACTATCTCTAGGTGGAAAGCTGAAGAACTGTATGTCCGACTTGGCGAGTACGACCTAAAGCGCACTAACGACTCGCGCTCTTACAACTTCCGCGTGATCGAGGTCCGCCAGCACGAGCAATTTGACCATTCAAATTACCATAATGATATTGCCATACTAAAACTGCATAGAGCTGCCGTTTTTAACACCTACGTGTGGCCTATATGCCTGCCACCTAGAGGATTGCAACTGGACAATGAAATTGTTACTGTTATAGGTATGACAATATAAGTACAATTTTAATATAAATGCGAAAGCTTGTAGAAATGAACGGATGGATATTTGTAGCTCTTTCACGCAAAAACTACTGAACAGATCTAGGTGAAATTTTACACTAATGTAGCTGCATCAGAATAACATACATCCTGTAATGTACAATTTATAAAGATTTTTTCAAATTGGCCCAGTATAACGATAAGTAATTATCTTCTAGGTAGGTGTACCATAAATATTTATGATAATAAACATTAAGCTTTGAAGGTATAACTTTGTAACACAAATTAGATTTTTAAAATAATGTAACATTTTGTCCTTGAATGCTTATTTCGTATCGTAATACGTAAATCTTGTTTCTTTAATTTTATGTTCTTTTAGGTTGGGGCACCACGACGTATGCCGGACCTTATAGTGATGTGCTAATGGAAGTATCTGTACCTGTATGGGACCTTCAGGAATGTATCCGATCCTTCAGTGACTCAGTCTTTAATGAGACTATATGTGCAGGAGGAAAGGAGGGAGGAAAAGATTCTTGCCAAGTACGTAAAAAATATTTAACATATCAATTTTTTTTTAATATAATAATTCACACAAATTGATTTCTTTAACATTGTGCTTTATTATTAACATTGTACAGGGCTCTAAAACATTATTTATTATAAATCATCGTTTCGTCATATGCCGCGACTTGATTGGATTGGACCAAAACATAAATACGTTTTTACCCGTTTTAAACTTCGAGTAATTCACTTAGTGATTCTCAATCACGCGCCAAGCAGATTTGCCAAGTTTTTGCCTTCTATGGCCAGCAATTTCGCCTGTACGTTGTCTGTCCGTCATTTAATAACGCAAGCGTTTTAAATATAAGTAGACGAGTATGTTGAACTTTTTGAACTGACTACATAAAATTTAATTTGTTTCAGGGCGACAGTGGCGGCCCACTAATGTACCAGATGACGAGCGGGCGCTGGGCAGTCGTCGGCGTGGTGTCGTGGGGCGTGCGCTGCGGCGAGCCCAACCACCCCGGACTCTACACACGCGTTGACCAGTACTTAGAGTGGATACTGCAGAATGCTATATTTTAAGCATTAAAATTTTATAATGTTTTCGTTTTTTATTTGTTTTTATACCCAATATTTAACTTTCCATTTCGAAATAACAACGTGAAATTGTGAAAATATTTTTTTATGTATTTAATATAAGACTCGAAATAAAACATATAATATGAGTAACGTTAACTAAAATTTTAATTGTATATTAATACATTTTATTGTATTTCTATTCATTTTAAAGCTTACAAAGCAACAAAAAGGATATATAAAATACCTAACTACAAAGACGGTCTTAAACGTATATTAATTATGCATACATTTCTTTTACTTTTACTCAAAATCTCAATTTATTCAGTTTATATGACAGTCAACCTCAATATTTTCGCCATGACTTCTTAATACATTTTTATTACTTTAAAAATATATTAATAATCAAAGATCAGTAAGCGTTATCATTTCACCACACTCCTCAATAGCTCTTAGTATTTCCAGAATGTCATTTTCTTCTATAACCGGATGGAAAGTAAAGGCTAGTCTAAAAAAGTTTTTATATTGTCTCAGAGGAGTATACGCCACCATGAGGCGGGAGCTTAGCGTTAGTAACTCCTTGATTTTTGGTATTATCTGAAAATAATAATTATTAAAAACAATTTTATAACGAGATTCGACTTCAATCAGTTGGTTCTTCAATACCATTTATACATTTTTAATAGCAAAAATCATTAGGTAACTACAGTGAGAAATTACTGAAATAGTTCTGTATATTGATGAGTTGAAATATTTAAATTATTTACACTGTAATTTGTAACCAAAATATATTAGAAGTTGTGTTGTATATATTGAAAACATAATATATCGAAATGAAAAATGAATCTATCAATCGACAAGTTAAATTAATGTAATCCAGAAATTTGGCTAAAATGAAGAATATTATGACTAGGTACTTACTTTGTGCATAGTGGCCCACCATTGATCGTTTTTCTGTTGATTTCGCATAAACTTTGGGATGTACCAGAAGCATACATTAGGACATTGTATAGACGTTACAACAAGGCGAAATCCTTCTTTACTGGCGATTGTACTTAAAGAAAACTCCGCAATTTTCATGACATGATTCATAAGATTACTTAAAACGTCATCGCCACGAGCTTTCCATATCATCCATAATTTGAAAGCATCAATCTAAAATATAAATAAAAAATTAGAATAATTAAATAAGAAATAAAAAATGAAATGTAGAAGAATCTAAAAAAGAAGAATGATATAATATATTTCATATATCTTATATTCGCAAGAGTAAATTATAAAAATAGTAGTAATAGTGAAAAAGTGCTAGTAAGAGAATTGAAAAGTATAATTAAGATTTTTTTTTTGTTTTTTTTCTTTTTTTTTTAACTTCACGCTGTATCCCGCATATAGCAGGGTAGGCAGAGGGAACCTGAGAACCTAGTGTTAAGACACTCCGTTCTCTTACAACAATTCCGTTCCCCACTTTCTGCCAAATTGAGGCATTGCGTGTGGAGTGACGGATCTTAAAAATATCCACAGTTTATAAAACTATTTTTTTAGTTTGACTTCATAAGAAATAGAAAGCCATAAAATGTGCTAAGTTTTGTTGAATTTGTCAATACAAAATTTCATTATTTTTAAATTCAAATTTTCTAACACTTAAAAGGTACTAAAGGTTTAAAGGTACTAGGAATAGGAAACTCGTCTCCATTGTACTTTTTTTTAATAAGTGCCGTAAATAGGCAATAACTATTATAATTGCCTAATTCACAAATTGGCAAAAGTACAGGAAAGATTAAATATCATACTTTAATATCAAAATATTTTTTTTACAGCTTCACGGTGTATGCAGTATAAAGCGTTCAACAGGGTAGTCAAAGAGAACCTGTCAAGTGCACAGTGTCTAGATACGCCCTTCTCCTCTTTCCGACTGAATTAGAGATATTGCGTGCATTGGCGTTTTATTTATTTCACTGCCTGCGTAATTACCAACGCAATATTTTTACGCTTAATTGGTATAATAAAACAGATATTAAGTTTACGCAAGGAACAATTGCTCTATATTATTCACATTATATCATTCCATAATAACATATAAAAGGAAATTGATAGGAGAATAAATAAGACCATATTTTAAATAATTATAAAACGCTAAATGATAATGTATTATTTGTTCAAGATTATTAAATACCCACATATCATAAATTCACTGCTGTTTACAAGAGTTCCGCCGCTCATTAAGTTATTATCTTATTAACAATAATTACTTTTGCTATTTACTTGTTTATTTGTTATAAAAACCATTATAATGACTGTATGTAGCCTCGAGTGTGTCAGTTTTTGTTTTATATTTCATATTATTAAAGATTGCTCAGAGTATTGGTAGTGGTGGAACTCAACCCCAAGTTTAACCTAGTCAAATCAAGGAAATGAAAATATTTTCAAATTTATCACTGCACAATATTTATTTTTAAATCATGATGACACTGAATAAAAAAATCATTTCAGGCGAATGTATATATTCATAATATGGAATTTTTCCTACATTTTTAAGCAAAACAATACAAGTTAAAGAGACGATACACTACATTATATATTTATAACTGTATAAATACGACATAAATGTAATGCAGAAACACAAATTTCTTTTATATCCTATACCTATCTCTACGTTACTTATATTGAACAATGATACTTTGGTCTAATAAAAGTAAAAAATTAAGAAAATGCTGTCTTAGTGCAAGTTTATATCCGTCTAATCTTCTAAAGCAAAGCGTTATACGTTTGTATATAAAAAAATACCTTTCTTCCACACTGAATGCTCTTGTCCCCAGTATCGTACCTCACGTCGTAGAACTTGTCCTGCTGGAACAAATACTGAGCTGCGGCGGCATTCGCTTCATGTAATAGACCTTTCTCTCGCAATAAAAACACTGAACATTGTAATGGCGCTCCCATCATTTTGTGTGGATTCCAAGATATAGAATTTGCTCTGTAATTTAAAATTTATCATTCATATTTAATAGAATATGCGACAAGAATAACGACAGTTATACAAATATTCCATCTACAATTTTAAAAATACATACAACATGGATAATATTGATAAAAATCTGTTAAATTACATAAAGGAGCGCGCTAAAAAAATTAAATGTCCAATATTAAGCAAATTATCTTAAAGTATTTTATGCCTTTCTATATTTTTCTTTTGATTTTAGCGTTGTACTAACCGTTCAATTCCTTTTAATTTATCTCGAAATTTAGGCGACAACATTAGGCTTCCACCCCAACATGCCTGAAATTAGTAAATAGATAATTATTGTAGCTTACATATTTAGTTTCAGTGATATATATCAATTACTTGCTGCTAATGTACGATAGATTTAAACAAACAGACTAAAAAGGACATTAAATTTTAACTCACATCAACGTGCATCCAAATGCTATATTTTTCACATATATCTGCCACTCCCATCAAATCGTCAATAGCTCCAAGCACAGTCGTTCCCGCTGTCGCATTCACAAAGACGGGACACCTTTTCATAGATACTTCTTTTTGGATAGCTTTATCTAGTTCTGCTAGGATTATTTGCCCACGATCGTTTGTTTTTATGATTTTAATATTTTCTGTACCAAACCCTAGCCAATGGGCAGCCTTCATGATGGAATAATGACTCTACAACGAAATGAAATTTATAAGAATTAAATACAGGTTACCATCAATAAGTATAAGTAATGAAATAAGCTAACATCAAGATAATCAAAATCCTTACAAAATCACTAAATAACTTTTTATTTACATTATTTTTATTGCTCTATTACTTAAGTCGAAATCAAAATTTTAAAAATGTATTTGTATTAATATGGATTAAAATATATTTAATATTTAAAAATATATACAATAGGTATAAATTGCTATAACTATAATATATAAAAATTAAAACTGTAAGCACTTACATCTTCTGAAGTGAATATAACCATTTCCGGTAAACTCCTCATGCCTTTCCTTTTGACTTCCGGAAATGCTTTGAATCTTGCAACGACCAGCGCATATAGCATCGATATACTTCCGCCGGGACTAAATATACCGTCTCCATTGGGAATGTTGAACAAACGAAGTATATGATTTAAAACTTTTAACTCTATCAGAGTGAATACTGGCGCTACTTCAAAAGTATATCTGAAAATAAAATAGGAGTATGTGTTTTAAAATGTTAGTCTGTCTGTTTTCTCACTTATTTTCGGGCTAATTAAAAGTGGTAACTAAAACGGTTTGAATATTTTTGTGCAGGTCAGATTTAAAAAAAGTTTAATTCAAAAATAAAAATCTAGTTAAACTTGCACATTATTTTTATTGGCATTAAAGTTTAAAATAATCATATTTACACACAAATGAGATGACCGGACGTTAGTGCTTAATAAAATTTTACGTATAAAATGAGTACCTAACAGTACATGCCATATAATGGTAATTAACATTGCATTATATTGTCATATTAGCGGATGAGCTCAATTATATTTTGCTAAATTGTCATTATCGTCAGACTTACCGCCTATTTTATTAATTATTTATATTAAAATATTAACTTATAATTTATATAGCAAATATTATAAAAATATAATAATCCTTTGTATAGTAAAATTCAGACTAGCACTTCACTTTTAAGTGCGTTAAATCTCATACTTATTTTTAAAGAAGTGTTTTTCCAATAGCTGCGTCACACTTACACGCTGTTTACACATTACAAATATTTACTGAAACGGGGAATCAAACCTTGATCGCCATCTAAGTTCATTAACCTTTATGCCAGACGACCTACAAAATCTGTTCATAATTGACACTACTTACTGGCTCGTGTTAAATGCCTCGGCGATCCAGGTACCAGCTAAGCCGTAAGGATCAGGTCCACCGTACAGTTGGTTCCGAAATGTTACTTTATTTGTTTTCACACTATATTGTAAAATTTTACGCACACTTTGCTCAAGCTCGACGTCGTTAACTGCCTTCGATATATCCAAATCTTCGCTTAAAATTTCCTGTAGATATTTTTAAATAAGAGTAAGATTTTTTTGTTCAATTTTAATTTTACAGTATTATTTAATGTTTGTAATAGTATTTATTTTAGATAGATTTTTTTTTGTTTTGCACCGCTTTATACCCTCGTTCTCCAGGAAGTATTTATACTTTCACTTAGGCTTTCTGGAAGAAACCACTTTTAATGATAAGGCCGCCTTTGCGCACTTAGTACATTATTTAAATTATCTGTTCAATGTATTTTGTCTTAGACTGAAATAAAGATTTTTATCTATCTATATTAAGCCTATCACTGTTTTAGATCATGGAGTATTTTTTTATTATAAAAAAAAACCTAAAATATTTTGTGTTTCTATTGTTTGTAAGTGAAAAAAAAAAAACAAAAATAAATTAAAAATTTACATACAACTCATATGAATATGTTAATATGATTACCTCTAACTCTTTTGGATGCTTGAATCGTATGAGCGGTACGTGACCAGCAGTTTCTTCTTGAAGAATTTTAAATACCTTATTCAAAAACGATTGTCCGTCACTGTCCATTTTTATTTATTTTTAAACGATATATGGATAAATAAAAAACTAATAAAATTACATTACCATTTAACAAAGCATGTTGGTTGAACGGAGGACTACGCGCTACTGCATTATTATGAGTAGAACCACAATCATTAGGCTTGATTCATATTATTACTGCTATCATCCTAAAGCTAGTTTGTTTGAATAACTGTAAAGGGACATAATGTTATGTTTCATTTTTATTAAATATATAAAAATAAATACTTCATATACCTAGGTATATACCTATATAAATATAAATATATATATTTTTTGGATATTGAGTGGCGGAACTCAACGCCGCATTGCCTTACCAGTATACCTATAGTTTGCTAATATGTCTATCTTATACTAATTCTTAACTTTAAGTAAATTACACCTAGTTTTGCTTTTTACGTTTCTTATTTAATATAAATTATTTTTTCTATAAATATATGATTGATTGTTATATTACTAGTTCAAATTAGGACAAAAAACTTTCCGCATGGAGTTTCCATCCACGTTAATATGGTGGTCATCTGAATACGAGGCATTAAACAAGGCTCAGATGGGAGGCGCGTTAGTTCAAAATATATTCATTCCCATAATTGCGACTTTGAGTTAAAAATGTTATAAACTGTCTTATCATTAGGTTTTCTCTGCCCACCGCTTATAATACAGAAAAAATGTTTATGTGAAATAAAAAGCAATTACCTACATTGAAATTTTGTTTTATTATATGATTAAATATAAGCACAAACGTTATGCACTTACCTTTAGATAGCGTGACTATATGTGCAGTAGTTAATTTATTTATGGTTACATTCTAAATAGTGATACCCGCATCCCATAGTAACTAATGCTTTCTGGATAGCAAACGATGCATTTTTCTATAGAATATTTCATATCCGTATGAATTCAGTTAGTTCTAAGTTGTTGTATGGATAACACGGCCATATAGATTTAGTATATAGGTTTAGGTTAAGTATGATACGCATATAATTTATTTTAAATATAAAAAGAAAAATTATTAGTAAATAAAAAATGAATTTCCGACGGTCAAGAGCTCGATCACGCAAAACCTCATTGAATGTTATGGTCAGTACAGAGAAATGGCGAAGCTATAGCAGAAAGATATCACGCCAAGGTAAAGATTTAGATGAAGACTCAGACGATGATATACCAAAAAAAACAGATTTTAAAGAATGGCTTGATGAATTATTTTTACGAAAGAGTGATGAGAGTGATCAGGCAGACCAGGATGTTGAAGTTAACCTAACGAAAAAACAAACTCTCATTTTGTCAACTCTAGTGCCAGATGAAATATTACTTATGGATAAGTAATTAAAGAATTTTATTAATTTTGTAATTTTATTTAGTACTTATTTATAAATCTCTGTATTTATTTCAGTTTCAAAAGCATGGACTCTAAGAGATTCGTTGGCGTGTTATTGATGGCCGACGTATCTGGATATACTGCACTATCTGAAAAATATAACAATATGGGAAAAAGTGGTACTTACAGATTGACCGTTACTTTAAATACTTATCTAGGATCCCTCATAGAAGTTATTTACAGCCATGGAGGTGACATAATTAAGTTCGCTGGAGACGCATTTTTGGCTCTTTGGAAGACTGATAAAAGAACATTCCTATGTCATACAATTCACACCGCAATTGCTTGTGCGCTCATTATACAGCATTCTTATGGATCTTATGAAACCGATGTTAAAGTTAACCTAAAGGTAAAACTAGCTATTTCTGCTGGTAATCTTATTTTTGCACCAATTGGTTCCGGTATAGATATGAATTATATAATTGTGGGATTGCCTGTACTTGAAGCTAAAATTGCAGAGAGTCAGTGTACTTCTGGAGAAGTAAAATTAACTCCAACAGCATGGGGTCATTGTTACTCAAGAAATTATGATCACGTCATTAGTAGCAATGGGCACGTCACTATAAAGGCAATATTATATGATCCACACGAAAAAGATGTAAGTAAACCTTTCCTTGGTTTCGGAGCTATGATTCGACAAGTTAACAAACCAGTTGTTACTTTAGAAAATCTCACGGATTTTCTTCTAGATGATTCTAAAAATTTAAATGCAACAGCCATATTGAAGAAAAATGAATGGCTTAGTTTACGGAAAACTATTTTAAAAGCTGAAGAAAAGGATATCGGTGCCGATATAAGAAACTTCATGATAAGACCTGTGTTGACCCAAATCGACGCGCACCAACCGCTAGAATATCTGACAGAAATGAGACAAGTTTCCGTTTTATTTATAACTCTTAAACCCAGAGATGGTCCTTTTCAACAACTTATAACTATTGTTAATAACTCATATCAAATAACATGTGATATTGTTTACAAATCTATGGGTTGTGTTAATAAAATTATTTTATTTGACAAAGACATAATGATTTTAGTTATCTTTGGATTGCGGGGATTTAAACATGAATCAGAAGCACAAGCAGCGCTTAAATGTGCTTATGGTGTTAAAAAATCAGTGTCGGCACTTGATGGAGTCCTTGAAGTATCTATTGGCGTAACTACTGGGCAAGTTTATTGTGGTGTAGTTGGACATCCTCTCCGCCGAGAATTTACTGTCATTGGTTCGATAGTTAATAAAGCTGCTCGTTTTATGTGTGGGTATCGAAATATGATTACATGCGATGAGGCTACTTATGTAAAAAGCAAAATGTCTAGTAATGGATTTACTCTACAACCACCCATAGAACTTAAAGGAATTGTCGACCCAGGGAAAATTTTTGAATATACAGAAGAAATTAGGATAAAAGAACTCTTCAATATACCATTAATTCCACCTTTACTTAATCGATATGATGAGATGCAACAATTTGAAACTTGGCTGAATTACCGTGATTTACCTCCCAGAAACTTTGACGCATTTTTACTCATTGGAGAAAGTCGAATAGGGAAAACCAGACTTTTAGAATGGATGGCACGACTGGCCCGAAATAAAAAATTAAACGTATGTTATTTATCTTTGACTTCAATACATTCTGCAACTCCATATTTAGCTTTAAGCCAAATTTTTGAACAAATAATTGATTTCAAAGAACAATCAATTAATGGATTTGAAAAAGAAGAAAAAATAGTTAATCTTTTAAATTACTATAGCGAAGATTTGTGCTATTTAAATAATATACTAAAAGTTCGTTTTGCGTACCATGAGGGAGTTTACCTCCAAGATGAAATAGCACGAAAGGAAAAAGCAAAATGTATTTTCAAAAAAATTTTGGATTCTGTTTCTAATACACATATCATTTTTTTAGATGATTTACAAAACTTAGATTCTTCGTCATGGGAATTTATATCAATTACAATAGAATATCT
This sequence comes from Philaethria dido, assembly GCA_033558755.1. Taxonomy (NCBI): domain Eukaryota; kingdom Metazoa; phylum Arthropoda; class Insecta; order Lepidoptera; family Nymphalidae; genus Philaethria; species Philaethria dido. Next base: position 55,190 of record JAKGSA010000555.1, read on the forward strand.
GAAAATGTTTACAGTGATGACTTTAACTAAAGGTAAATTTAGTAGTATGCATTATTGGCTTTACTCAGTATTTACTAACAACAAGATTAAGAAAGTTATTTTGGGTTGTTTAAGTTCAGTCTGGATTGCCCCACTAGCTTGTCAAATATTAGATGTACATGCTGTATCAAATGACCTGTGCAATGCTCTCAACAGCAAATGTAATGGTGTACCCGGGCTTATAGAAAGCTTTATAGTTCGTTTGTTTTCAAACGGAGCCTTAGAAATTTTGAGAATTAATAAAAACGAACTAGATCAGTATAAAGAAGACCATTTAAAATTCCCGAATCCCGTGTTATTACAGCCCATTGCGTTGGACTGTAAGGACCAAGTAACTTTGAATCAGTTGATACCAGAAAATGCAACGGAAGACATTTCTATATGCGTTGTAACGAAAAAGGAGCAACTAGATATAGACATTAATGTACAAAATGTTGATGCATTAATCATGATGCAAATAGATTCTCTTACACCTTACCAACAACTTCTTTTAAAAATTTCCTCAGTTATAGGAAATGTACTTTCTAGAGACCTTTTAGAAAACATCATGTACGACAATAATCCATTAACTACAGCAAAAGCGATTAAGCGGTTGTTTGCAATGCGTATACTGTGTTGTGCAAACGTTAAGCATAGTAAAAGTTCTACATCAACTGTTACTTCTAGTTACTTAGAATCTTCAAACTTAGCATGCGACTGTTTGTTCGAGTATGATCCGGAATCGCATCATAATTTACCAAAATATGCATTCTGTAAAGTTATGAAATTCAAAAGCAAAAATTCAAGAAAAACATTTTATGAATTATTACCTTTGAATCAAAAGAAAGAATTTCACTCTCGTATAGTTAGTTATTTAGAAAACAATAAGCAAAAATGTCCTGATTGTGGTGGTGTTATTATGGTAGTCCAGTCAACTTTTGATTTGCAACCTCAAGTTTCTTACAGTACCGACTACTCTACAGACTGTAGTACACAAATGGAACCTTACATAGAACGTGAAGAATCAATTGACAAAATATTACAATCCCCTAATATTTCACGAGAATCACTAGAAACACGTAAAGTCAAATCAGAATCATTAAACCGCCCATCTTCTAATGTGAACATAAAACCAAATTCAGATTCAAATATAACAAACTTTAGTGACAAAAAATCATCTCAACATACACCAATTTTAAAAATGAAGTCTCATGAAGTTGAAAGTTTTGATATGCGAAGAAGATCCACAAAAAGAGTCACTATGACTGAAGCAACAATTAAAGATATCGTCAGCTCAGAAATAATAAGCACTTGTACTATTTTCGAAAAACTGCGAGCTATTTTAGAAGCAAAAAGTATAAGCGATTGGCATAATATTGGTGTCGTAGACAGCGAAGATTATCTCAAAATTGACAAAAATGATAAGCCACGAAAATCTCTCTGCATAACACTAGAGGAGGGAATCTCTACAATTAATTTTAAAACATGTACATGTGCGCAACTAAACATTATTATTTATGAACAGCTTGTTCAACACGCTCAGGAAGCTGAAATGAAGACAAAAATGATAGAATTTCTTATACACTTTTGTTATTTAAATATATTGGAAAACAATTTTGAAATAGCCATACCAAAACTTGAAGAAGCTGAAAATATATGCTTAGAAAACTCTGAAACTAATAAAATTGATTTAGTTATCGTCCGATTTTTAGGAAAAATTTATTCTTTGATGGCCGTTTCATTTTTGCTAAGCGGTAGATTAATTGCAGCAAAAGTAAGTATAGAAAAAGCTGCAAAAAATTATCAGTTTAACATAAAACATATAACAGATATTTTTCACTTACAAAAGGTATACACAACTCTTAAACTAAAACGCAAAAAATATAATTTCTATAATACATTGATCAAAAAAGATTTCGTCTTCTTCTTAAATGTTGCAACTGCTTTGTATTCTACTCTAGATGATGAGAGCACATCTAGAATGTCAGCTCTTCGATCCATATATCTCGTACAAAAACTAGAATGCAGTATAGTAGACATATGCGACTCGTTTACGAATGCTATTCAAATGCAACTGGACAGAGGAATAGCTGAATTTACTATTGATCTCGAAAGAATGGCATACAAATGCTTAGAAAACGCACACCGACCTATACAGTCTGAGGAACTATTCGCCATTGGAAAATTGATATTCGCAATATTTCGTTCTCGATCTATGAAAAGTTGTCTCGCTCCTACTATTCGGTCTGGTTTTAGAGCTCTTGTCATTAGTCGTACTTTAGGTGCCGATAAAATATCTATTGATATTATACCTGATTTATTTTACTTACTTCTGTCAAGATGCCGCATTGAAGAAGCTGTTGATGTCGTAAGACTTCTTTTGAAACTAGGAGAAAACCTTTCACCTCTGGAATGTGAAACCTGGTATTATGCTCTTTGTATCGATATGATCTTAGACGGAGGGTTCCAATTGGAATCTCCGTATGAAATTAGTCGTTTTGCAGAGTTTTCTATTATAAAAGGTAAAACAGGCGGTGAAGGTCGTCGACGACTGATTATAGGTTTATGGACCTATTGGTTACGAGCAAATTCTGAAAATAAAGCGAAACGCTACGAAACAGAATCATTAAATTGGTTGGTACATGATTCTGATGACACCTCAATGAAATCAATTATTAGTGGAATGAGACTTGCGGAGGGTATGTTGGAAAGCTTAGCTAGAAAAGTTGACGATTTACGAAAAGTATGTATTACTTAAAAACACATAAATAGGTCCTAATTTTTCAATTATTATAAGGGAAGCTTTTTAACTAGGTTGTAGACCTTATGGAGTTGCGCTCATTAGCTGACCGAGAACTTACTAAGTTAGAAAAGGATGCACGCACAATAAAAGCAATTTATCCGCGTTGGTTATTATTAAAGGCAAATACTTTGACTTTATCGGGACGCCAATCAGCTGCGGCTGCTTTAATAAAACAGGTATAAAAATTACTACTTTTTGTAGGATAATACGTAATGTATGATTTGCATTATATATGTATTTATGTTAGTTGAAATTTTAATAATATTAGAGACCATATCTTTTATATACTGTACTTTTTTATATGTAGGCATTGGAAGAATCACGAAAAACAAATAATCGACTAGCTTTAGCACTCGCTGTTACTTCAAGTTCTGAAGTATGGGTTCAAAATGCACGAAATGGTCATTTTTCAACCTGGAATGACAGCGAAAATAATTTTCGAACCTCATGGCATAAAAGTTTATATAAAATTGCGACTAAAAGCTTATAAATACATTATTGAAAAACTCTGTCACGTAAACGTCGTCATGAAATTTTTGCATTTCAGTGATCTAAAGTAATCAATCAATGTGGCCCTTCAAAATTTGTATTAAAATATTCTACATACACTGATACTACTACATAAATTATAAACCACAAATATATTAACAATATACAAATTTCATGTGGCTTTTTATTAAACTGCATATAAACTTGTTAATAAAATGCCCCATTTCTGTCCGTCTTGAATCATTATGTTGACTCGTTATACTTTATTTTAAATATAATTGGGCTCGACATGAATTTGAACCTACAAAAATACTATTATTTAACACTGAACATAGTGGAGTCGAGTCGTACTTCACAAAATACGTTAAATATGTTAAAATATAAAAATAACGCTCTTATAGAGAAACTTGCAAATAAATTACATACTGGAACGTTTTTGCTTCCTATATTGGGTAGGAAAATTGTAACATATCTGCGTAATTGTTTCCTTTGTTGATTCAAGACAGTTGAAAGTTTTATCGAAATAGGCATAATGCTATAATCTACTCAATAGAATCATAACTAGGCTTGTCAAACGGGATTCTATCTTTAAATCTACTTAAATAATAACTTCATTTAAAAAAGTCATAGTTCATTAAAAAAGTGACGAAAAGACTACATTTGCATATAGGATAGGCAAATAAAAATCAAGGCTGAAATTTGAGGTAGTGTGCTGTGTGTTCTGCATTATTCGTTCTTTTGCCCTTTTAAGTTATAATAAACTTGTAGTTGACATTGTGTATGGGGTTTGCGAAATCGAATGGAAACTCAATTAATTTGATAATAAATATCGACACTCAATACACTTATATAAAGATTGAAAACAATTTTGCTAATATTAAAAATTATAACGTAAACATCACAGATAAGAAACACGGTATAGTGATAAAGAATATTTATTTTAATATTTGCTACAAATTTTTAAACTTCTTTCAAAAACATCTAACAGACAATATAAGTCATTCATAATTCATAAGAAAGGACACAGATTAGCAATAAAGTTATGACATTACGAACCTTTATGAATGAAGTAATAATAATTAACAATTACATGTTTAATAAATTCATGTTAAACCATAACATAATATCACTATCTTATCAATTTAATTAATAACTTCTATATTCAGTATTTAGTTCATCTTTAAAAGCCGACTTTAAATGTTGCGTATTTTGTGAGTGTTATCAATTTGCCGAAAATCAAAATAAAGTAATAAATTGCGTCGTATTTTATTTTAATAATGAGGCAAAAAGTTATATTTGTTGGAGACATAGTGTCGCCGAAATCATTAAATGAGTTGGATTGTACAACTGGGTTCCTTCAAGTTGAAGATGGAAAAGTAAGATATTTAAATTGAAAGTTATTTGTTTTAATGTGAATAATTTAAGATTTCAATATTTAGGCTGTAATTAATTTATTTGCTTAGCATTATCTGATAATAAATTACAATAACTTATAAGTAATAACTTTCATTACATGTCTTACTGTGTATTTTTTTCAGATAACTGCAATTGGTACAAAAGATGAATTTGAAGAATTACGTACCAGTGACCAAATTAAAGATTTCACTATAAGAGTTTTAGATCCTGATGAATTTCTAATGCCTGGATTTATAGATTGTCATACTCATGCTCCTCAATTTCCAAATATTGGCCTTGGACTTGATCGACCATTGCTAGAATGGCTGGACAAATACACATTCCCTTTAGAGAGCCAATATAGTGATAGACAGTTTGCTTCTAATGTATACAACCAAGTTGTTGTAAGTATGATCACAAAAAAATATTGAAATATGAAATCATTAAGTTATTTTTGTTGTTTTTATATAAAAAATAATTTCAGAAACGATTATTAGTGAATGGAACTACTACCGCATGTTACTTTGGTACTCTTCACTTAGAAGGTACCCTTGAACTTGTAAAAAGTGTGATAAGTCATGGTCAAAGAGCATTAGTGGGTAAAGTAAGCATGAACATTATGAATGGTGCGGGCTACTTTAATGAAACAAAAGATGAATTAGAACAGGTTGAAATGTTTGTCAAGAAAGTGAATGAGTATAAGGTAAATAAATTTACACTAATGCATATAAATAATTTACTGCTTGAAATATTTACCAATAAAGTCTGATGTGATCAAATTATTATATTTGTATCAAACAAAATCATATGTTTTTGGTGCAAGTATAAAATGACAAAGCCCCTTTGTTACCTGTGCTGTCCTTTATATAAAATTTTTAATTTATTTAAAGTTAAAAGGCTTCATACTAAAAATAAATAAGTATCTATTTATTTATTATATTCTTTAATTAAATCTTATATCTACAAATGTTCATTTCCATTTCAGAATGATATAGTTCAACCTGTAATAAGTCCAAGGTTTGCAGTCAGTTGTGATAAAGAGTTGATGAAACAACTCTCACAAATTGCTAATAAATACCAGTGTAGAATGCAGGTAAACTCATGCTTTTTTACAATTTATGCCAATTTTGAATTAATAATGCTTCCAGTTCTTCTCTTTAGTTGTGGCATTTTAAGTGTGCCAGTTTGAAATAAACCATTTATTGTTGGTGTTACTGTTTCTTTTTTATATTATATAATTTTTAATGTAACTTTTTACATACAATAAGTCTTAATATTATTCTTTATAGCTTACAAGTTTTTACTGTAAGTTTATATATAAATTCCATATAACTGTACTTATAACTTTACAAAACTTCAATTCATCAAAATTTTCAGAGTCATATATCCGAAAATCCAAAAGAAATAGAATATGTACTAGAAATGAATCCATGTTGTTCATGTTACTCTGATGTCTACGAGAAATGTGACATGTTTGATCAAAAGGTAGGTAAATATTGAAATATGACAAAGATTTTTTTTTTATTATTATTAAATTATTAGCATTATATTTATACATGGCATATTACTTAGATCTCAGATCTGAGAATCTGCAGGTTCAACTATTTGAACAAAACTTTAATTTATTAAGTTACCTAATTGTAGTTTACCTACAATGATTTTAAGGAAAAACTTATCGCTTTATGAAAAAATCATAATATGAGGGAAGTATAACAATGTTAATTAATCAATTCTAAAATAATTAAAATCTTATCTAAGCCACAAAGATGTTTTTTGACATATCCATTTTTTTATTATTTTTCAGTGTATAATGGCACATGCAGTTTATCTAAGTGATAAAGAAATGAACTTATTTTCTCGCAAAGGGGTGGGTGTAGCGCACTGTCCAGCCTCCAACACCAGGCTTAAATCTGGTCTTTGTCCTGTTAGAAAACTTCTTAACAATAATGTTAAAGTAGGACTTGGTACTGGTAAGTTAATTAATTACCACAAAAATATTAAAAACATATATCAATATACTTAAATGTTATACTTGAATATTATAAAATCAATATACTTTTTTTTTAAACTTGTAAAAAGATTATGAATAACCTTATGGTGTTTTTGTGTTCTACAATGCTGTTTATAAGAAATAAAATAATACAAATAATTTTATGATATTTTGCGCTATCCGCTTTCTCTTTAAATTTGAGAATAAGAAACTCAATACATTGTTTCTTAATAGAGTGGAAAATTGAGAAAATAATATATATACTAATTCCCTCGAGTAGGGATCAAAATCACAACAATCGACTTGACACGTTTAAATAGTTATTTTCTAGAAATATATTAAATGATAATGATATATTACATAAATTATCTATGTAAGTACTTTTCTTTTTCCTTCAGACGTATCAGGTGGTGATAACGCAAGCATACTGGATGCGATCCGGCGAACTATGGACGTATCCGAGCATTTAAATTTGTTAGGCGCTAAGGAGTCTGCTTTAAACTGGAAGGAAGCTTTATACTTAGCGACGCTAGGTGGCGCTGAAGGTTAGTTATTCTACTTTAAAGTGTTATATGTGTATACTATATATAATTGATAAATGTATTTGATTTTATATTTAATTTGTTATTAATAAATATTTTGATTAGTTTCAAACTAGCGGTTATAAACAATTATTTAAAAGCTTGAAAACTAGAAGCAGTACCTCATTAAATTATTCTTATTGTTCCCAATATAATATCATTGTTTCTGTATAAAAAGGTTTCATAAAAGCATTCAACAATCATGCTGGATGTTAAAACCTAGTTAAATTATTAATATACATAAAATTTCAACCCACAACCCAGCATTTACATTCAGATACCTTTCAACTGTACGATAATAGTGTATTTTTATCAATTATAATAATATTTATTGCAGCATTGCATTTAAGTGACCAAATCGGTAGTTTCGAAGTTGGCAAGCAATTTGATGCCATTCTCATAGACGTATTTGCGAAAAACGGACCCATTGACAAATATGACTATTCTGTGGCACAGAACGAAGAGGTTTTACTTGAAAAAGTACAAAGATTCATTTACTTGGGCGACGATAGAAATATTAAAGAAGTTTACGTTAAAGGTAGAGAAGTGAAAGAAAGTCATGAGAAAATAGGTAACGGAAATGGTGTAGTATGACTTTGTAGCTGATTTGATATATATTTTTGTAAAGATGGCAGTTAATAATAAGACTAAACAATGGAATGAGATTATAATGTAGTTGGATATATAAAGTTATTTTTATGTTTTATTGAAATAACTATTATTTATCGAGTTTTTAAATAAAATATATATACATTATGTCTAAAATAATCATGCATTGAATGTTTGATGAGATGGAAATATTGAAATCTCATATAAATATCAACTATAAGAGCTCCAAAGTGAGTTTCAATTCTTGTTACATGCCAAATTATACAAAAAAGACTTGTGTGAAACTACTTACTTGCCTTCATTTATATAATAATTTATACTGAGTTTAATTTAGCTGGACTAATACATAAAAGCTAAAATATTTACACTACTTGTTTTCTTCAAATGAAGATATTTTTATATATTCTTAAATATATAATATTTGGGACCAATTAAGTTTATACTAGTAAGTATATTGTCATTGTTCATGTTACAATATCTGTAGCAATAAACGATTCTTAAATATTTTGTTTTTTATTTAAAATTATTTACAATTTACAGTTAGTAAATAGTAAGAAATGATGTCATTTTTAACATGATCATGGGGAACAGTGTCTGAACACTAGGTTCTCTAGATCCCTCTGCCTACCCTGCTATATGCGGGATACAGCGTGAAGCTAAAAAAGACATGATCATTAAAACGGCGAATGTTGTTATATGAAGTTAATTTAATATATGTTTTCCTTACCTTTTATGTGTATATTTAATTAATTGAAGTGAAGTAAATAAAATATAATATGGTAAAATAATTATTATATAGTGAAACTGAAGTTTAAACTATAGTTATATAAATAAAAAAAAGGTAAAAAAAAAATAAAATCCAACATATATTTCGTATATCTTTATTCTCGTGTAATTCTTTATAATTTGTATAGAAAATGTGCAAATATAATGTGACAATTTAATACAACTTAATTCACAAAAGCAAATACCATAGTACAAATACTCTAAAATAAATTACAACTAATACTACAGTATATAATAAAGAAAAAAAAATGGACTTTAATAAATTTCGCTACACCATTCGTTTATCGTCCATTGCTAATAAACTCGAGTTACAAATAAAATAACATGTCAACTTGAAAATTTTACAACAAAAATTTGTTCTAAACACAACTAAACTAACAATTTGTTCGTGACGCCATTAAAGCTGCGAGATCTTCGCTAATATTTATTATTATTACTTAACTTTTTACGACAGACGTTACTAATACACGAAGCGTCTGCTTCAATACTAAGTCGGTGGAATGATAAAATATTACATATTCGAGTTAATAATAAAAATACAATTTAAGAACAGTCTTATAAAAATCAAATGTACCCAAAGACTTGCAACAACTTACAACATTGTACAAATTTATAATCTATAATAAAAGATAATACTCGAAAGTGGTTTTGAAAACGAATAGGACGCACTTTATAGAGACAGTAGAATAGTTGCCATAAAATTGTAAAATTTGTTGCGATCGCTATATTTTACGACGCCGACGTTCACGTAAAATGGCAAAAGCGACAAATATGTATTAACTATAGTAACTACTCATCTATACATCGATACTATTATTATTATTAATAATAATAAAAATAAAACTATTAATTTTTCCTAAACGCTATTCAATGAACACAGGAACTTGGACGTCCAAATCCAAGAAAAAATTTTAACATCTATCAAAAATTTCATCACTCGTCACCTTCGGTGTGCGAATGTGCTCACCTTGTGTTGCCAGATGTATGTTAACAAAAATTCAATAACTAAAAAAAACAAATTAACTACTTATTTAAACTTTTAAACTAAATAACAACTGACTGAAGCCAGTTAGCACTAAACTTCACTAGAAATCATAGCAACATATGGCAACACCGGTCCATATAATTAGTAATACATATTATAAAAATGCTAAAAGAATGATTAGGTACCTTACATATGGCCACAAGAAGCCTTCATGTAATCAACTACGCCACAACCGCTAGGAATTCATTAATATATTGAGCTGCCCGTAAACTATACATTAGCATCGTATATTATTATATATAAATATGTTTAAATACGTACGACTTTAATATAAGAAAAAGTTTTAATCAAATCCATATAATCGTTATAATAAAATATCGATACAAACTCGATTTTTAGAATGAATTATTTCATTCATTCTCTATTCCCAAGTCACAAAATCGTACAGATATAAACATAACCTAAGAAATTAACTAATTTTGCATTGAAACTAATTCAAAATACATTTAAAAAATATAATATTTGTAAACTATCTTAAAAATAGAAACGCGTGCTCTTTTATGTGAGTGAGTGTGAATGACGAATAGTTAAAATATTTACATGACTCAATGCCTACCTTGGCACTCTTACAAAGCCTACTTATGATAAGTTATCCAATAAATACAAATAAACTGTTATAATAATAATTTAAACTAACTGGGTTTTACGAATTATTATTTACTTTAACTAATTCTTATTTTTTGTAAAAAATCAAAAACAAATTATTTGTAGACAATCTAGTTTTTTAAATAGTTAAGAAAGTACAGGACAGCATATTATGAAAATTTACTTTAAAATTTTATCAAAATGTATTCATATGTATTTTACTTATTGATAACTTTAAGAATTAATAACTATATTATACGAGATTTCACAATCAACTAGCACCTATAAATTATATTAGAACGGCCTGTAAATATTAGACATCAGATTATACAAATCATACAAATGAGTTTTCTTTTAACTATCATTATTAATATAATCCAATGTCCTGCAAAAATGACAAGTTTGTACTATAATATATATTAAAAAGTAAATCTAAAATTTCGATATATATTTAGACGAAGTGAAATTAATTCATGTCTGTCAGTCTTTTTAGATCAAAAACAATATTCATTTCGATTCACTTATTTAAACCTGAACGAATAACATCGAATCGAATCGAGTAAAAATATTGGCAATATAGAATATGTGATCATGACGTAATGAGCAAAATAATAGCAAAATTATTTATATAATACATGTACGAGGTAGAGAGAAATGCAGTGTATGTAATTTTATTATAATACTTTAGTATGAAAGTACGGTAATATAATCAAGTTTATTTTTACATTAATCTATAATTATTTTATTATTTATTTAATCATATAATATACGGGAATGTTTATATGCAAAGTTTTAAAATTCATAACTGTCCGTGAAAGTTTGATGGCACAATGAAATAAAGCTTTTATATAAAAATACAAATACCCATTAAATATAAAAGGGAGTAAATGCACGATGGCAGATATGGACTATGACATGTAATGAGTATGATAATAAATCGCATTTAAAAAATCACCGATATAACCGCGATATATACTGTAGCGATATAAAAGCATGCCGGTTATGAATAAGAGCGAGTTACTCGCATGCTATTTACCATATGCCAGAAAATTACTTACTATTGCAAGTCGATTATTTATTTATATATATATAAGGTTTTATCGCCCTATTCTTCCTTTAATTTTGATATGGAACACCAGTATCTACTATATTAGCTTAAAGCATCTATAAGCTATAAACTTGTCCCAATTTTCATATTCGGGATTGCAATGATATCAAAACAAAATTTATACAGTACATATCTTAAAATAATATTTTAGAGAGCACATAGATTTTATCTAAATCACTATAGATTTTAAGTAATTTATGTATAAAGATAAATGACAATCATTTTTTTTTAAATAATGTTATAAGTTTGTTCAAAAAAAACTTAATAACTGTTTACAAATAAATACAAAATTATAGGATAAATAATCATATAAAAAAAATACATTACATACTTTACAAGTACAGATCACTTATCATACTTGGGACATTGCTGAATAATGGTAGATATTTAAAATTTTCTAATACATTTAAGTATCAATAACTTTTTTAAATTTATATTTGTAACTGAAGGGTAAGTGAGGTTATAATTAAGAAATTTGGAGTAGGTTAATGTGACTGGCTTGGTTTACTGGATATTTCTTGCTGGGGTACACAAGTAAAGAATAAACATAACACTTAAAAAATATATATGTGTGAAGGTAATTTTATGGTTTGGCACAAAAATTTTGAGTCATTCATACAGGGATTTTCATTTCACTTATCTATTATGAATAACATTACAAAATGACATATATGATTCGTACCATAAGTAACAATACATACATTGATGAAATGTTACATAAATATCCACATTTATTAAATACAATGTTATATGAATGCTTTTTTCATATTGACATATTGAAATGAATTCTACAAATGAATGTAATCGCAATAAGTTTATGGTTTACAATATACATGTAAGGGTATTATGTGGAATTGCATATCTCGTGTGTGTGAGTATGTATGACCATACGGTCTACGGTGTGTGGGTATATATGACCACACGTGCATACACATATCTTGAGTTTGTGTGTGTATTTCTAGTCATATGTAGATGCATATCTCGTGTGGATGTTTATGTATGATCACGTGTGGTTGCATATCTCGTGTGTATGTGTGTGTGTGCACTGCGAGTGCACAGAGGTGCACAGGGGGCGCGGGGAGGGTGTCGGTCACGCGGTCACTTGACGAGGCTGGAGAGCGAGCGGGACCTCGGTGTCGGAGTGCGTGAGGGCGCGGCACAGGCGCGCGCGCCGCGACCGCCGCCGCGACCCGCCTGCGCCACAACACACCGCTCACACACGAGTACACGTACCGACGGGTTATGGTTGTTTCACATTTATACACATATACCACGTTTGAGATAACGACTTTTTTTTTTAATTTAAATTAGAATGATGTAATTGATTTACATTTTAACCACAGTGTTCTTATATTCAATATCTGACTAATAAACTATATATGCATCATAAGATCTTTGATTTTCGCGACTTTTCCGGTGTTTCTAACACTTTACAGTCCGTGGTCAGTGGGAAACGTCGTGTTCCCAAAATGTTATTATTTACAAATACTAAAATATACGCGATTAATCTAGTTGAAATAGTTTCAATTAGAGAGATATGCACCACTGATTGTATTTTTAAATAAACGGAAATATATTTTCAGTAATATATAAGAAATAGGTGCATATTATTCATATATGTATAAATGTCAAATAACCATATAATCAACAAATATAAATGACATTGCATGTTGATAAATAAGTAAATTGCATTTTCTAAATAAAAAAAAACATCTATTAAATATTTACCATCAACACATAATGTCATTAGGGCAGTTAAAACTACACTCAGAGACATCAATCAGTGTTTAACAGACATTAAATCACTACTGTGGCTTAAAACCATTTGTAATGGTCTACTGTGAGTTAAAAAACCATATTTAACGTATCCAAGTGTAGTTAATAGCCTTGGAATCTAAATAACATTTAAATTCCAAAAACTGACAACATCAATAACGTGCACATAGAAACAAACGATAATAAAATATTAATCATTGACAACCTAAAACGTCATGCCAATTGCCAATAGATGCATTCTCTGAAGTATCCAAAAGCGTACACATTGTCATGAGCATGTTGTGTTTTTATATTTACAAATTCGAAAAATATGAGAAATCAACGAAAAAATATTTAAAATTGTATATATCTCTTTTCGAATTTGTAAATACATACAGCGACGAAGACTCTATCTAATGACCTTAAAAAGCATGTTTATGTAGAAAACATGTATATGAATTTTTTTTTTTTAATTAATTTATTAAGTACTACGACTAAAGAATAAAATAATTTAAATTACGAACGTAAATTCATGTTTTGTGTATGACGTAATCACCAAATTTAAAGCACAGCATTGTAAATGTAAAATATTTTATTAATATTAAATTATGAATAGCACTTTAAAAAAAAATAACTCAACTAATAGTATAGACACCATGTTATTTTGTATATTATATATTTTTTGTTATATACAGTAAAAAAAACTACAATCAAAGATATACCAAATATCTAAATATGAAAGCTTTAATAAGCCCAGTAAAGATAACGACAATGATTTACGCAAATACGTACAGATCGTGCAATCCATGCATACAAGCAAACAGTGCGCATGCAATGAGGAAAAAGCAACCCCCTTAGCCCATTTACTGTGACAGAAGCTCTGAAGGCATTTCCCTTTCGGCTACATAAAATAAAAAATATATAAATAAGAAAAATCCGACAATATTATTTCCAATAACCCTTAACCCAAAAGTGAAACATAAAATAATACCATTTACATAAATAGAAAAAAAAGTCTAGCCTAAACTAAAAAAAAAAAATGATTACCCAGTGTAATAAACAAATAATCCCACTCCATAATGAAAGAAAAAAAAAAGAGGAAAAAAGAAAAGCCGAAAAGGAAACGTATCCGTACAGCATCGTATTCACAGTACCCGTCGATCCACAACGTTTGAACTAAAATAAAAACTCAAGGCACGCGACGAACACGAACAGCGCCTTGTTGTCGCGCGCGCACGCGTGTGCGGGGGGCGGCGGGTGTGCGGGGGGTGTCGGCGGGTGTGCGGGGGGCGGCGGCGTACTTGCGCGCGGGCGGGCGTCCAGCGACGCGGCGGGCTGCAGGAACCACTCGGAGCGGGTCCGCATGCGCGCGCGCTGCCGCTCGTGCACCTGCGCACCCGCCCTGTTACCCTCACCGAGCCCAGTATAAACAGCTTTACGGACTTTTAAGTTAAATATAACGCCATATTACGAATGCCGACTCTGATCGTCCACGATATACACGAGATACTCAGAGAGAGACAGGTGTGCTTAACGCTATAGTCCCGGCATATTTCTTTCGCCTCACTTCATTTTATGATGTTCTTCCGGCATTAATGATCATGTGCTGTCGAGATTCATTTTTTCTTACCACTAATTCTCTCTTTACTACTCATGCAAAAATTATCACTAAAACGTTCCTTTTTTTAACTCAAATGCTACATAATATGTAAACATCGCATCTTTTCCATTTTACACTATAAATATAAAAATTCAGTAACATGGCGCTATAACAGTTACCGATAAAGTTGTTTATACTTGAAATCGAGCTTTATTTACAGTGAAATACATGATATAAACCCATATACCGTTTGTTATTTACAATATAAATTTAATATTCGACAAAATATGTATCTATTCCTAAATCTGTAGGTATAACTGTTTCAAAAATCAATACTAAAAAAGTAATTAACACTACCCACCTTACAAGTAAAATAATGTATTATATCAGATTAGCTTTTATTAATTTTAAATGAAACATGTTAGGAACATTAGTGAGTTAATCATTTACAATTAGTTATTACACAAATACAATACTTCTAATAAACCATTACCATCAAAAAATTAATAATATTATATAAAAAATATTCGTAAATTTATTGGAAAAAACACAACCGCAAATTGACAATGCTTTTTGTTCAGTAGAAACTTAATACAAAATTTATTCCAAAATTTTCGTCGGAATATCGCACGAAAAACATACACATAAGAAATTGTATCGTCTATTGAAGCGTTACTTATTTCAAACATTTCAGACAAGGAAATAACTAGAAAACGGTCACAACTCGCCCTAAATAACTTTGAAGTGTGAACAGATATCATTCATGCAACAAATAAGCATGAACCACTGCGGAAATGCCAATTTCATGAAAATTTTAATTTTTATAAATGATTTTTTTTTGGATTCCTAACAAAACAATAATTTCAAAGAGTTTACTTTAGAAAGTCCACTATGTTATAATATAAGATATAGAAAAAATGATGTACATTATGAAGTAATGTTTATGTATATTTTATACGTCTACATACTTTTATAGTACTATTTTCAAGTTATTTAAAAATATATAATTTCTCTACTATTGTATTAATAGTAGGCGATATATATTGCATGAATAGTGGCGAGAGGTGAAATTTTAAAAATGTAAGTTTTTTAGCAATTTCAGTATCGAATTCTGCTAATGACCTTTTTTTTAGAATTCACACCTATCTTGGGCTGTTTTGTTTTATTATATAATGAAACTTGTTTCATATTCAATTTCCCTCCCACATTTTCCTGGCAACCTTTTTTAGGTCTCAAACTTTTGTTAATCTTGTTTTTTTTTTTGCAAAGTCGCTCCTAACAAGCCGGTGGGAACCGTGTTATATGGACGCCTCGCCACTGGTAGGTAAACAATTATTACTTTCACTGACAAGTCAGTATTGATTGCATAAAAAAATTAAAATTAAAAATCTAAATTTAGTCAGTGGTTCATGCTTATAAAACAGGGAAACAAGTAGACAAGTCGTTGGGTGTAATCTACGGGTGTCTACAAATCAAAAACTCGTCACCATTTCTTAAATAACAACCAATCCTTTAGTGTGCGCTAGAATTCAAACATTATTTTAAACATATATTTTTATACGTTCAAATTTTGAAATTCATTTAAAAGAATCCAATTACGATGAAAATTAAGTAAATTGATGTAAGTATATTATTTTTGATTAAAATTTGATGATATAACGTAAAAATTCAACAAATGCGGACCCTAATGATGATTTACTTAGAAAAATACTAGAGAATCTCAATATATATTTTTATCAATCAATTAAGTAATTTGTGATGGATTATATACAAATAAGTACATATTATTTACTATGTATTTATAAATCACTAGCGATACTGAATATATTAATACGAGTACTTCCTAAAATTTACTATAAAAACAAGATAATTCCAAAAAAAAAACCCTTTTTTCTCATAAGTTGAAAATGTTTCTATGAGTACTTTCGGTAAGGTTCTTTTAAAACCTGCAATATGGTAATTCTTTAGCATATTACAGAAGTAATATAGAAAAGTCATAATAGAAAAACCTATAGGTATATATTTTCATAATAAGCAAATCGGAATGAAAATTCGCTACAACTTCTAATTATTTATGTAAAATTTAGTAGATGATTTACTGTTACTATTGTATGTTACTCATACAAACTTAACGTTTTCCATACTAAAAAAACACAAAAATTGATGAATACAAAACCTAAAAATCAGGGAATAGAATAAAAAATATATAAATAAAACGTATACGATAACAAATATTAAAGCTCATCTCACCTGCGGCAAATATGACAAACTTTTCGTACTTTCCGCGTACTTGTTGATGGCGCGGAGTTCCTCTAGCGTCATGTGCGGGCTGGAGTTACTGCGCGACGACTGCGATGACGAGCTTACTGATACCTTCAAGTTTTTAAATTTTAATTAAGTTGGATATAGTTGATTTTATTTGCGTTTAATATTTAAAACTGGTAAAAATATTTTTATCGATATAAGGGGATGGACCATGGAAGGTCATACTCCATGGAAGGCCAGTTGTAAAAAAGTTATTTTTTCATTGATGATTTTAGATGACGTTGGTTATCGACGGTAAAATATACACTTACAACAAAACGTAAGTTTTCGAGCAAATAAACGTGTAACCATGTAAATTTTCAAATTTCAAAAATGTTTTTCAAATGCACCACAGTAATAAATTGTTATTTTATTTCCATTTTCTCTAAAAATCAGTCGTGTTCCTAAGAAGACAAATAGTTCCTTGTAAGGCCGAAAAATTCACGATCAAAAAATTCACCGTTGAACAAACAAGAATTTAAAAACCTATAAAAATAAACAAATTTACTACATTAAGTGTCATGAATAAGGTCCGTAGTGAATTAAATAAAAAAAAACATATAAGAAGTATATTTTAATATAATGAATACCTTAAACACGCTCTCCTCTAATGAGATAGACAGGCGCGTGCAGGAGTCGAGCAGGCTGTGCTCGGGGATGATGCCGAGTCCCGCGCCCACGCCGGGCCCGCCCGCGCCGCCCACCAGCGCCGGCATCGACTGGCACTCCTCCGACTTAGACAGACCTAAGTGACCAATTTATAAATATAAGTCATAAAAATTGCAACTTCACGCTCTGTCCCGTATAGCATTGTTTTCATGTCATCGCTTTAGTAGGATGAAGCGCTTAAAGAAAGCGGTAAATTAAAATAATTTTAATATAATAATTGGCCCGAGGGGAAATCGAATCTTTAACCAATCGCGATTAGGGTCGGACACTATCTCACTAAGCTACAGTGGGCTTTACACAACAAAAGTACACATCCAACACATATTATTTACTATTTCATGATATCAGTCATACTTTAGACTGATATTTTATATTTGGATTACATAAAAGATATAACTCGGTTAGGAATACTAATAATTACTAATTAATGAATATTTAAACTATTAATAAATATATGAACCAAAATCGAATGTCTGTCTAACATCTGAACTATCATATTTTATAAGTAGGGAAGATGTAATATTTCAAAGACATATATTTGCATATAATATTTAGTTTTCCTATGTAATATAAATGAAAAATATTTCAGAACAAATGTTGTAAAATATATAATTATTAATATATATTTATTTTAGTAAATTTTTAACTACTTAATTATAATCTTACACAAGTGCGAATTAAAATTTCATCAAAATTATTGTAGTGCTAACCCAATGTTATTTTTGTATCAAAAAAGAAATATTTAGTGATATATATAGATATATCTATAGATATATAAACGTATATATAATACTCGCTAAATGTGCTACCATCGTAGGACTCGGATTAATTTGTAAGCTAAAGTGTAAAAAATGTACGACAAACTGTGATATTATTTACGCACAAAAATACAGGACTCACCGAAATTTAACTTATAAGAAAAACTTAAAACTTGACTTAAGAACTTAAATGTTGTGGACCTGTGGAAATATTATACTATTTAAACTACCGTCGTATTATAAATTTAAATTTATTTTGTTATTTTTCTATCAAAATAATGAGTATTAAAAAAGTAATAATGAACTCTAATATCTAAGAAAGTTAAAGGGAAAATACTACTTTATATGAAAAAGAGCGTTTATATATTATTTAAAATGTCACATTTACTTTGTATAATTAAATAGAAACTTTTCCGTAGCTAGTGTAATTAGGTTGATAAATCGACTTGCATATACATTTTTTTAAATATTAATCAGTCTACGATTTGTTCTGCTTATAAGGTGAATAAATGACTAATTCATAAAAATTCTAGCAAAAAAAGACCAACCCTTGGGTTAAAAAATATTTAAATAACACAAAATCAAAATAAATTAGAAAAAGAGCCTGTTCTGAAAATTTTCATTATTGATTTATCAACTTCACAACTACTAATGATTTGACGCAAGTCATTTGAGATTCGAACCGGTGAAATAGTAATTTTTTTAGACAAAAACAAACAACACAATACGCAAGATAAAATTCTTTATGCATTTAATGTCACAATGTGTGACATAGTCAGATTAGTACAACATCCTAAGCTTGTGGGGTTTCCTTACCTTCTAAATTGAACTTGTTGCCCCAGCGGTCGCATTCACACTGAAGCCATGTTTTCTCAGCCTCCAGCGACAACTGGCCTGAAATATTTAAGAAATAATACTTTTTGTGCAATTGTTTACAGGTTCTTCGAATTATCTTTATTTTTATATAGAAGGTTGTTTTATATCTTACAGAACAAACAGAGCGAAGTATTTATGTTCTACTTTAGACTAGTATTTGTCTATGGTAACTTTTTAATTATAGTAATAAAAAAGCAAACATTTAAAAATTTAAAATCTCAATTAGTTACTACAAAAAATATAGTACGACAAAATAACAACATCTTATAAAGTAAAAAAAAAAAAAAAACAATATTCTCCACATCACGTGGACAACTGCACATACCCATTATTTCTAAGCACATGATACTGACCTTCTGAAGATGAACATATGCAACGCATTGTTAAATATTTTACTATAAGCGGTAAAAAAATATATTACCCACTAAAATCACTCAATAATGTTTAAAATAAAAAATATATATATAAAACTTGACTGAAACAAACCAAATGCATTTCAAAACTGACTATCTTATCATTATAAAATGGTTATTACAATTTTATGATGCGCAAATAATTAAAGTAGGTGAAATAATCTTTGATAAAATTGCAAATTCGATAAACTTGTGGCATTGAAAGTAATATAAATACAATTACAATTAACTATATCTAAAACGATGGAACTCAATGTAGTGTAAAGCATTTAATAAAAGCCTGTTTAGCAAACGAGTTTCAATCGTAATTTTGAAGAAGCAATAAACGTTTCTCATGAAATTACACCAAGTGTCCGGCTCAATTAATCCGCAACAATTGCCGCAACTGGATTTGCCCGAGGTTATTAACTCGTTAATTGACCCCCAATGTTTCTGTGCGAGCATTATTAATTGTTCTATGTTATTTTGGTTCTCATACTGTCAACAAATTTTGAAACAACAAACTTAAAGGAATTTCCTATTCATTCTTGGAAAACAAATGGATTAATGTTATATGGTTGCCACGTTCAGTGCTTCAAATTTTATCACAAAATGTTTATATGTATTTCTATGATTAATACTTAAATAGAGATTATTACAACATATTTTGTACTTAACATTAATAATTAATATTTTAACAAAAAAATAAATCCGATTTCAAATAAAACGCACTAAAAAGTAAAATTATTACGAATAACTAAAAACTAATCGTCAGATCTTAACTAAATTTAAATGGGATCACATTAGAAACACTAGTTATCATATAAAAAAATAATCACTAAAATTGGTCACCCAGTAAAAAGGTTATTCGGTCCTTTTTTGGAGTCGGTTAAAACATATACTTAATGAGATCATTAACAATTACTATGATATTATTGGACCTAGAAAACATCAATTTAAAATATACAAACAGACAAACTACATATACTAGAATAACACTAGGCACTAGGCCATACATACGTGCATACGCTTCCTGGTCTCTATGATGTCTCGGTGGGGGAGGGTCGCGGAACGAGCATATCCACTCGTCCCGCACCCGTAATATCCTTCCCGTAACTCGTGCGTAATATTCGTAATTCTCCCTACCGAACAGGTCCCCGGCGCTGAATTGCTCGATCAGTTGACGCATTATGCGAGTAGCCACCTATTATTAAATTATTTTTTATGGTATTTGTTTACAAAATGTATTTATAAAAAAATAAATATGAAATATTCTTATACCATGTACATAACTAGATATATGTAAAATTAAAACTACAAAGATCAACGTTTTCATTAAAACAAATATCTAATATTTTAAGAAGCTAAAAAAAGGTAATAATATCGTAAATACAAGCCTCGTGCAATCGTTTTCTATTATTGTTAGTAGGGACGAGAGATGAGTCAAGGAGAGCAGTGAAATGACTAATTCAATTCGTGAATCAAGCGCTTATCTACAGAATGATGGTCGGAAATTGTAGTTTAAAAAAATAGGAAGATGATGTTGCAATGAAACTACACTCTAAGTATTTTATTTATAGCATTCCTAAAAGTAATTAGAATAAATGTTCTGCTTCAGTGAAAATAATTGACAAAGACAAGTTTAAATAGTAAATTAGTACTATTACAAAAATAAACACAAACAATTACAAATACGTATTCTAAGAAAACTATTGAAAGATAATATAAATTGAAATTCATAAGTGCAATTTTTCATACTTACAGATACCTCCGCCTTGAAGCAGCAAAATTTAAATATATTAATAAGCAACTGTGTAAAGCTATTTACATGTAAATAAGTGATTTCGAAAAAGTCGCAAAATTTACAATATATGTGATATTGTATAGATAAGGCAATATTCACAGTATGTTACAGTTATTGTTAAGTGGGGAACGGAATTGTTGAAAGAGAATGGAGTGTCTTAACACTAGGTTCTCTGGTTCCCTCTGCCTACCCCGCATGCGGGATACAGCGTGAAGTTGAAGTTGTTACAGTTATTGAAAACAGTTACTGTTACTAAATACTTTTTTCTAGACAATCTCTTTTCGAGCGCAAACGCTAATTATGTGTAAAAAATGCTAATTATTTAGTATATTAAGAAGGCACCATTTAAAACTATCAATTGGATATTTAAAGAAACTTTTTCGTTAATGAATACTTAATAAACCTTTTTTACATATATAAAATTTTAATATAGATAATATACATTACAAACTATTTAAATATATATTGTTGTTTGTTTTTTTTTAATTCGGTAAAGTTTGGCAAATATCGAATTCGACTATATTATACCTGAGTTTACGACGCCTTATATTTGTAACGCGTAATATACCACGTACATTCGTCACTACAAAGCAGTTAAAATCAAAAAGGAATATTCAAATTCAGCCAGTGGAAAACATATACGCAGGCTAAAGTTATAAATACTTTTATTTGACTTTTAGTACAATATAGGTCTTTTTTATCACAAATAACTGAATTGAACTTATAAAGATTCATAATTTTCTTATATAAAAATAGTAAGTTATTACGTATAAAAAAAGATTATTTTTATCATTTTATTTCAAGCATGGACATGGCATTGTAAATTGAATACTATCTTTTGATAAGAACTCCGGGATCTCAATACTGATAACGATGCCAGCGATTACTGCACCGGCCAACATTGTAAACAATCCTACTTAATGTTCGGATTCTTTAAGCGGTGTACGCATTAAAAATAAAATTTCGCGCCAACTATTTTAATAGCAGACATCAAGTCACACTTTATCACCTATCCTATCTACAGATGTCAATGAGTATTCAAATGGTATCAAATCAGTATTCAAATGATATCAAATCAGTACAAATCCAATCAAAATTACTGTTTAAAAGACAGTTAAATGCTTATTGTCATCTAAGAGCAATTTTTCAGTAAACAAGATTAGTTATAACATGTCATTAAAACCTGAAACTATATTATGAACAACAAATTAAATTACAGGCACCACGGTTGATTTAAATATTCCAATAAAATAACTCGATATAGGCACCGCCCACCAAAAATATGACATACCTATCCCACACAACACCAACATGTTAGATGTTCGCTATGTAATAATTCTAACATAATCATACGTTTATCACAATTCATATCTAAAAAAATACGTTGACATTACAAAATTGAATTACAATACAGTCACGTGGGAACATATTATCCACTTAAGTCAATAGTTGCACATAAAGACGACAGTGAGTTGCATCGGAATGGAATGAATACTGACCTTGAATCGCTGTACATCCTCCATTGTGGCGGTCTTCCCGTCGGACACGCACGAGTGGAAGAAGGACGGTGCTACCGACACGCCTAGGGCCTCTGACGTCATACCCGTGCCTGTAAATTGTGGGAACAAAACTAATCGATTACTTAACTACGGTATTGATAGAAAAAGTCCTTTTGTAAAATGTAAAGGTTTTGTGTCAAATAATTTTATTTTAAAGTTTACATCTTTAAATACATGGCTTTTGTAATAATTTTTTACACCGTTAACAAAGTGAACGATGCTTCACTTTTTTTATCATTTTGTTATATTAAGCAAACCAGGGGAACAAAAACATTTTTAATTTAAATTATTAATATATATTTTTAATTTTAAAGGAAAATCCGAATTACAATACAATTAAATTATTCCGGGATGTATAATAATTACGGATTCCATGTTATGGATAGTAAAGATTATGTTAAAAGTATAACATTAATACGATTTACATTTTAAATATGAAAATCAATATATTTGCTTATTTTAGATCGAAAAGTATAAAGTAGATTTCAAAAAAAATAATACTTAATGTGCAACAAGAAATCCTTACTATAAATAACTTTAAATCTTTCTTGTTATTAAGATTCAATATCAAAATTTACAACTTTAGGTATTTTTTTCCATTCCATTTACATAATAATTAAAAATAAAGTAATAATTGTCATTTAAATTTACAACTAAAATATACAAATAATAAATCATACACAAACATCAAATCATACACCTACTTCTGGTTTAGTAGCAACCAAAATAAAAAAATATTAACTATTTGGTTTATACTGTTATATACTGTTACTTGTAATAAACCAAACTCATCTGAATAAATAGTCATGATTTAAGAGTCGAAGTCTCGAATAAAATATATTTCAAATACTATATTAAATGGTTCCACGATTTGGTTAGACAAAACATGCCATTCTGTTAAAATGTATTTTTTTAAACTTCACCGCTTTAACAGAAAGCATTCCTATTTTAGTGCCACTCCATACAGGATAGCGGAACACAACTGCCTATTACGTTTAATTTCACCGAGAAGACATAAAAGACGTATGTCAATATTCCGTTAGGTGGATTTGAACCTACAATATGATATAATACTATATTAGCAATATATATCTATACCATTTTGCGATATCATTTGCTTATTTACAATTCTAAATAGCTACGTACATTTAAAAACCATTTCCACTTTAGACGTGTGGTTCTTTTTGTTATATTACAATTACTCGTAATTGTTGTTTTTGCATCAAGTGTTTGTTCTTAAGTAATTGCTCATCTTTTCTTAGCTTATATGATTTATGTCTTTCCGAGAATTTATGTCTGTTTTATTTATGTGCGTGTTAAGAATTAATAAAACTAAAATAGTAAATTGAGGCCATCGTGGGGCAATGGGGCAGCGTCTGACTTTAAACTGCAATGGCAGTGGGTTCGATTACTACTCAAGGGAATGATTAGTTATAATATTTTCATTAACGTGATGTTCAGTGAGTTTAGGCGGAAAGCGAAGAACAGAGTATATTGGCACTAACTCCTTTATAACTATAACCATGTGCTGCAGGGAAAAAGCAAACAAATCTTGTTAAACGTAGAAAATATTATATTATTTTATATAGGTACATTTAAAGGAATGTCTGAATAATAGTAACATAAAATATTATTTAAAAATATATATATATCTTTTCACATAATGTGGAGACATTCCATTCTCTACTTTTTAATTAAGTAAGACAAATGAAAACTTTACGCCTTTAATTTAAAAAAAATAAAAAAGAGTTTTAAACGGAAACCCATAGACAAAACATAACATTTACAACTATGTACTCAGTTATAGGAATTGAATGAGTTAAGTAATAGCACCTTTATGTAACAAAGTGACATTTCAAATAAAATGGCACCCAATGCCTAAGCGAGTTAAAAGGGGGATAGAATAACGTGGTTAATGGACCGTACAACTACACGGTGCGGCGTTTGCTAGTGTGAAAATAATGCACGCTTTTATAACTTAGACGCTAGTTACTGCCTCTATTTTTATTCTAGCACATTTGTTCCTGTTTTAACTTCCCACAATTTCATTTACACGGATTCTGTTCAATTAATCGATACAAGAAAATCGATGTTTAAAGCTAAATTAGTGCTATGTTAATAAAAAACACATAAAAAATCGAATTTAAATCGATAATTTCATTTCAATATTATCATCATACATTTTATTAAGATATTAACGTAGTGATACGAAATTAAATGATAATTATCGAACTTTATTATAATTTGATACAAATGTGACACAAAATTTACTGAACATAATAAAATTACAATTAAGAGAACTTGTTTCAAAGAATTCAAGTATACAAGCATATTGCAATAAATTTTAATAAAACTTGAATATACCATTAAAAATCGAAAAAAATATTAAATTGAGATAAAAAGCTCGCAGCATCCCATTTATATTGATTAAAATAATGCTTCTTCGACACGGATTAAGATTGAAGATCTAAAGAATTATTTTCACCATTTCGCACGGCCGTGACACAGTAAAATTAACACAAAACGAAAATAGTTTTTCCGAGAGCCGCTCCATGATATCCGCTATTGTTAATAATGAGCCATTAAATATAATAACATCCTTTACATTTAGCTACGATATTTTGATTAATTTTCTGTCTATTCAAACATGTTGTGTACCAACACAAACGCGAGTGCATTTGTGAAATGAATAATCTAGTACGAGATAAAAATGATTCAGAATATTATATCAAGGTTAGATAATGATTTCATGCAATTATATAGATATTTATAGTTTTAACGTACTATGAATACTTATATTTTAACATATTGTCGTAAACAAAGGACTTACAAAACATAATATTTTTTTGAATTTTTACATATTTTCTATGTATAAATGGATTGACAGTCAATCGTAGTATAACCTAACTAAACTTGGAAGTATGTATATATGCATGCAAAAGTTATAACACAGCATGGACATGACTTACAAAAGACAATAGGAATTGAATTCAGCATATGACTTAAATATGGAATTCTACGGAACTCTACCCACCATATAAGTGATGGGAATCGTTGAAAAAACAATTACGGTCTCCTTTGCGCACGCAATAGATGAGCTAATTAGAATATTTGATTTGGCAACCAACGTTCAAGTGGTTGACCCATAAAAATGTAAGAACATCCGGTTTTTGTCACTTGTCGGCATATCTAAACTACGATACGATGTCCGAAATAACACCTATAAATATACTGTTTATAATTTATTACCTTACGTTTTTCTTTTAAATTTGTAGAAAAGAAAATTTTATTTAAGCGTTGATATATAGAATATTAAATTTAATATGACATTTTTAAATAAAATGAAATTTGAAAGCGAATACTCCAATATTTTTTCGTTACAGATACAGAAAGGCAATATATATATTCTAGTACATAAAGTGAATTATACTAAAAGGTAAATAGTTCACAAAGGCACACGCGTGCGACTGTAAACGCGACAGATCGTGGGTTCGATTCCGATTCCAGGAAATGGAATTTTTCATTTCCTGGGTTTGGTAACATAGACAAAGCGCTGCGTTGAGTTCCGCTAATCAGCACGCAATGCCTCAATTCGGCGAAAGTGGGGAACGGAATGTCTTAACACTAGGTTCCCTCTGCCTACCCTGCTATATGCGGGATACAGCGTGAAGCTATGTATGTATGTTAATAGTATAAAGAAAATACTGAAGCGTAAATAATATATGCAGGAAAAATCGGAATCTGCTAAATTTTTTGCACAGGTAAGATTAAAAGCGTCAGTCGAGCAACGTTGGATTCGTCAAGGACATTATAATATGTCCAAATAAATGAAAACCAGAGAGTAAAGTAGCTAAGTTCTCTAACAGACCTAAAATATCATTCATTATTTTTTTTTAATTCAATATAATATTAATAAAAATAGAAAAAAAAATAATTAGATAACTATTTGTATAGTATATAAATATAACGCCTGTCGTGGCGCAAAGGCACAAGCGTGCGACTGTAAACGCGACAGGTTGTGGGTTCGATTCCCACTCCAGGAAATGTAAAATTTGGTATTTTCATATCTTGGGTTTGGTAACAAGGCAAAGCGCGGCGTTGAGTTCCGCCACTCAACACGCAATGCAATTTGGCGGAAAGTGGGGAACGGAATTGTTGAAAGAGAATGGAGTGTCTTAACACTAGGTTCTCTGGTTCCCTCTGACTACCCCGCTATATGCGGGATACAGCGTGAAGTTAAAAAAAAAAAAATAATTATACAAAAAATCTAACCATCTTTTTTAATAACAGATGCTTTTTTAGATGCAATAAAAAAGCCCACATATACACACGTTATATGGGCGTAACAAAGACATTAGTGATTAAATAGGTCAACTACGGTGAATGAACAACTGAAAGATTAAATAATAGCACAACGCCCGCTCAGCTTGTTGCATCATTAGATCACCGACAGCGGTAATTGGCGAAATTAGTGTAATTACTTTTAATACACCGTTGAGTTAGCTTTTTTTTTGATTCACCGTTTCATACGTTGCGGCACGCGATCGATATATGATTCGCACATTATGGAGTGTAATATAATTGCTAATAGCTTCACTAATATAATTATGTACTTATAAACCTCAATTAGTATTTAATTTATATTAAATAAAAAATAAGTTATATAGTATATACGTTTCATACCAGCTTTATCAGCGTTTGATGCCATCACCCTAAACGTTCCGAAGAGTAGCACCAACAACCTCTGCGTGCATACAGGTAGAGATAGTAGCAGCCTGAGAACAAAATACACTATTCAAAAATAATATAATAATTAGGGTTTTAACAAAAAAAAATAATCGAATTCAAATAAAATGTACTAAAAAAAATTTTTTTTTCAACTTTACGCTGTATCCCGCATGTAGCGGGGTAAACAGAGGGAACCAGAGAACCTAGTGTTAAGACACTCCATTCTCTTTCAACAATTCCGTTCCCCACTTTCCGCCGAATTGCGTGTTGAGTGGCGGAACTCAACGCCGCGCTTGGCTTGTTAAAATAAAAATATAATTATTACGAATAACTTAATAACTTCTCATCACATCTTTACTAAAATTAAAAGAGATCACATCAGAAACACTAACTATCCTAAAAAAAAAAATGTCAAAATTGATTTCCTTTTTTTAAATATTTTAAAAATATAATATACGTATATAATTTATTTTTAAACATTTTTTGCGACTTAGCTAAGAAAAAAGAAAGCTTTCCACTTTAAGTAAATTTGCAACGTCCTAGATACTGCGTGTGGGAACAAACGCTTCACTTTGCATAATCAGGTTTCTCCAGCATTAATAATAAGTATAAACACTCCCTATAAAATTTCATGTGTATTTCATATTAATAAACTTTTATATGTTTATAATATTAAATTCTAATAAAATAATTTTCAGAATAAAATAATTCCAATACAAGCACATAGATAATTTAAGACCATAAATAATTGATTACAACAAATTTTAATTAAATAGTTATAAAATAATAATAATGTTTGTAGTAAACAAAAGTAAATGACTGAAATTTTAATTCATTTGAATTTTCGAAACAGATAAATACAAAAAAAAATACATATCAAACGTTGTTAGCAACTTTCTTATTAAACAAGAATATTTTTATATATTGCAACTTTATTGAACCAACAAATTTTAAGGTAATAAATCGTTTTCATCAAAAGAGCCGTCGACATCATATTTTGTGTAATATAAAATTATGTAATTAAAGCGAAAGTTGACGGTCTTTAATGATCGTTATGACCTAATTCAGGAGGAAAATTAAAAGCTCTGCATAAACATGGGGTCAATGACCTCGCTCGCGTCCAAGGCAGTCTCGCTATACTTTACTAGACAAGATGAAATAAATTTAATAATTAAATAATTAATAAATAGATACTTTTATTTCACTAATTTTAATACGACTATCATAATAAAAAAATTGCTTCGAAACAATATAGGTACGTGAATAATATATATTTTTGAATGTATGTGTGTGAGCACAGAAAGAATATAAAATTCATTAATTTTAATAAAATCTTAGTTATTGTATTTAATGCTAAAATGGCATAGTAGTGAACTATCTGACGGTATGCAACGATTGTTAGTTCAAATCTAAATTTAATTCTAGGGGGGTTCGCGAAACTAGTGTAGGTATGTTCATAACAAGGTAACGCGAAGGTTAGACGAAACACGATATTGGGTATCCATCTAATACCCAATATCACGTAACGAATTGAAATATTGATACAATTAAAAATGCTATTCATACACTTAAGAAAAGAAAAATATCACAAAAGAGATTCCAAGAGGCACAGGTTCAAATCCTACGTCCAACATTTTTATACGTTTCTTAATATGGATTGGTATATTATAACGACAAATAAAATCTCTCTGCCTATGAAGCTTCAAAAGTGAGAAGATTATGAAAAAACACTATTTAATTTCTTTTAATGCTAAAGGTACATATATTTACAAGAAACTTTTACTTTTCATGTACTGTAAGAATTTGCGTAAACATATTCATAGGAGTCACTTTCATTGCGTGATTGTAAACTCGTTGCTTCCGTCCATCTTTGTTTTCCGTTTCATTGGTACACTGTAGTATAGTGTGGCATGTTTTAAATGTAAAAAATATGTTCCGTAATATTAGAACTTAATTGATTCGTACATTTTTTTCTATATACAAGTGGATTTGTAGCAAATTACTCTTTTTATGTATTTCCACCAATATAAGGTTATAGTATAGTAGTAGTAAATACAATATCGTACTTCCTCTAACGAAAATATAATGTTTGAATAAATACTTTTGTGCATCTCGTGACGCAAAGGACACGACAAAACTGAAGACGGCCAAGCGCGGGGTTCAGTTCCGTCACTCAACACAATGTCTTAAGTTCAAGGAAGTGGAGAGCAGAATGTCTCGACACTTGACATCACCTATGCGGGGAAAGTGTGAATCTCAAAACATTTACTCCCTCGTGTTGGTTTGAATGCGTTACCATGAAGTTCAAAAAAAGCCAAAGGTTTGAAAAAAATAATCAGTTCTGGGGTACATAAAAGAATATTCATTCAATTTACATATAAGAAAATCCTTAAAACAAAAATTTGTATTTCAATTAAAACCTACTGTTTTTAATTAATATCAATTACCTTCATTAATATAAGGAAACGATGAGAACTGCGATGAACGAATGACAATAATTTAAATAAAACCTTTACACACCTAGTGTACGTAAAACAGAAACAGTTCTGCATCTTAGTAATCTTAATTACAAACAATAAAAATATGATTGTAGGTAATCATAAATATATGGTCCGTCAAAAACTATAGCTTATCTTATCGTATTGTATCGATACCTAGAACACATCGATGTGATGGTATATAGGGGAAAAAAACTTTAATTTCAGATTCGTTAAATGTAGGCTATTCTCATGTTATTGTCATTGTCATTTATACGTCTAAATTTAATTAGGCAGGAATATTTTTTTTATCTTCACGCTGTATCCCGCATACAAGCGGGGTAGGCAGAGGGAACCTGAGAACCTAGTGTTAAGACACTCCGTTCTCTTTCCCTACTTTCCATGCAGGAATAATCTACTGATAAATAGACTATTATGATTATTTATTATTATTATTAGTTCTGGATTTTTAATATTAATAACAAGGGATTGTCTAGGGAAAATACTCATATGTAATTTTTCAGAACTTAATAAACTATAATTACCCTTACCCAGTCCCTTCACCTTCCGCTCCTTGATTACGCCGATGCGTGCTATTGTGACCTACCACACTCTCCTTAACAAGCTAGAACGTCTGCAAAATATTTCCATACGGTTCATATTTTCTTTAAAAAAATTCGACCACATTTCTGAACACAGAAAACAACTCAAATGGCTCACAATAAGGCACCGCCGTAACTCCCATATCCTTACACTCCTTTATACAATCCTTTACCATCCTCATACCCCAGAATACCTAAAATCAAGATTCTGTTTCCTCGGTACCAACCATTCTCTGAATTTCAGATCGCAGAGTGATAACAAATTGGAATTGCCGTTGAGCCGCACGCAGTCCTATGGTGACTCCTTCACCATTAAAGCTGCGATTCTTTGGAATACCCTACCGCAGGAAGTACGTCAGGCTGAGTCAGTCCACATTTTTAAGCGCCGTCTTAAAAACTATCTTCTATCGATATAGATTGTATTTATGTAATTATAGTTTATGTAAATTTATTATTTTCTGCTATATATTTTTATATAAATATATATGTATGATTGTATATTTAGATATATTTATTTATGTAAGCTTATATTTGTACTTAGCATGTACATCTTTAAGAAAGTTTAGTATAGTAATATAACATTTAAGACATTTGTACACCAAACTATATTCTTGAGAACTCTAATCTTTTTCATAATAGGGGTTGCCTGGAAGAGATCGCCTGTGGTGTGGTGATAAGGCCGCCTTTACGCCGATATTGTAAACTAATTATTATGTATTTATATCAAATAATGTTGGTATAATAAAGTATTAAAATTTCGCAAGAATCGAACTACTACAATCACTTCTACCATACTACAACATCTTCTAGCAGGCACGTCCTAACTAAACCACGTTAGTAATTCAATTGATAAAAAATGTCGACAATACCTAAAGATACCTAAATGAAAATCAGCCCTATTTGACTGAACCATCTTTGAGATTCGCATACGTAAACAAGTATTGTTCCTAACATTGCAGTTTGACGTTGAACACCATGTATTACTAAACAATGACACTGAAATGCACTTACAATGTCTTTTTGTTACGCAAAGAAATACATGCAATAACTATTATAGGGGTGTACATATTAAATATGTAAAAATAAATTTATAAAAATTAAATAAATTTTATGTTAAATAGTTTATTGATTATAATTCTGTGGCTGCAGCAAAGAGTGTTAAGTCCAAAAATATTGCCTTTGGGAAATTACGATTAAAAGTTTGCCAATTTGTCCAAAATCGTAAATTTGATTTGGATTCTGTCTACATCTGTCAATGTGTATATGGTGTCTTTTTAGGTTTATATTAAATCCAAAAATTTTCAATTTTGGAATTGGAATTAACACTTTTCACCCTGATGCCACCGAAGTTAACCATGATGTAACGTTATTTCGTAATATTTTTATTTACTCTTTACAATTGTACCGATAGGTTAAACGTACCGTGAAACTGATATAAGATGGTTATATGAACTGGCTTAGTGAAGCGTTGAATACACTTAGACCCAATTTGATTCATCACAAACTTGAGATAAATCCATGAAAATTTTCATAATTTACTGCTGTCTATGATATTTCCTCATATTTAATTTTTTAAATTTTTATAAATTTTTAAATTCATTATTATTGATGTAATATTTTTTTTTTTTTTTATTTTCACAAATCTATCACTTTAATAAGGCTACTAACAAACAAATGGAAGTGTGCATAGTGCCTATGGAATCATTAGTAATAAAATACAGAGCAGTTTAAAATGAAATTTAAGAACTTTGAATCTAAGAAACTACTACACCACCAAGAATTAACTTTAAAGTTTATAAAGTTACACTTTATTTCATATTTTTGTTGCTTTCTTGTGAATCTCTCAAATAATATTTAAAAAGGTAACATTATATAAAAATAGGTTATTTTTTATTTAGAAAATACAGTAGTGAAATTTACTTGCCTTCTAATAGCATCAACTTGTTGTTCAGCAGGAAGTTCTACAGCCGTAAAAAGATGCATTTCTCCTTCACGACCAAACACTCCTCCAGGTATCTTCCTACATTGACAATTAAATAAAACTTAATATTTCAGAATTTGGGAATGTAGTGTAACTTTAAACATTTCAATTTAAATATAAAACCCAAGTTTCAACTCTTTATCTAAGTAATTGAAAATTAGACGGATTGTTAAAGGTAAAAAAATTTACAAGTAATAAAAAGTTTTATAAAACTAAGAAAATTGTGTGGACTTTTAAAAATAATTTAATTAAATTTATTTGTTAATTTATTTCTAAGCAAAATCTATATTTATAGGCTCAGTAAATTTATAAATTAAGAAAATAGCAATTTGTTTACATTTTACCTTAGAAATTTTTTAAGCACACTGGCTATGGTATAAACAGAGTAATTATCGACGTTGACGAGTCGTCCAGTTTGAAGAAAGTGTATAAGTTTCTTCATAGCGCCCTGGT
Source organism: Philaethria dido (assembly GCA_033558755.1). Taxonomy (NCBI): domain Eukaryota; kingdom Metazoa; phylum Arthropoda; class Insecta; order Lepidoptera; family Nymphalidae; genus Philaethria; species Philaethria dido. The sequence goes on from JAKGSA010000555.1 coordinate 88,557, forward strand.
GACCAGGCGCGCGAAACACATCGCGCCGCAAAGGTGCTTCTTTGTTCAGCTTCAATATCAGCACCTACAGAAACCACTTTTTAACATATTTTATGATAACGTAACACACTACTTGATACGGTTTCAATTTTAAATTCCGCAAGGTTTTTCACAGAAGATTAATTAAATACACTTTGTGACACATTTAACTAACAAATTAAACTTTTTTTTTACACTATTTATTAAAACCGCCATCATCTATGAAACCTGCGAATTTTTAACACTATCACATCTTTGAATTCTAGTAAAATACTAACAAGCAAAGGGCCTGGTATGTCATCCTTGCATACTTCATGTAAGGGTACACCAAATTTCACTTTTTCCAATCTCCTTGGATAAGGTAAAGAGTTAGGATGACCACAAGATGTAACCACATTGCTTAATGTAGCAGCTCGCCGGTGCATCCGCCTCGCCCAATTACTCATTTTGTGGTACTAGAAGAACACTTTAACGAAACTCAACCTTTTTAATCTTTTAAATAGTTAAGTTAAATAAGAGCATTTTGTGAGCTTTTAATTCTGAATATAATCCATTCCTTCACGAGTTAATATTTTCGTACTAAATTATTTCTTTTAAAACGTAAGAGATTTCCATTTTTGTTTTAACTCCACCTCCATTTTTGTCAGATCGAATATATTTTCAGTAAATCAAGCCGTTTGACTCGCTCGATACGCAATCAAAAGAACAATGTTGAACTGTGAATGTACGGACTTTACGATGGATGTCTTTTATGTATGTATGGTACAGACGTACTAAGAAATATCAAATAATATAATTGAAAACATATAGACATATACAGTTTGTGATCACCTTGCCAGGACAAAGCATACTGTCAAAACTCAAATCAAAATAAATTTAATTATTGTAACATCGATAGCACTCATTATGAATAAAAAAATGTTCATTTCAAGAAATGTATGTGCTTTTTATTTCACAAGTTTATTGACAATTTCAAAATTTGTTTCGTATAATTATTACTTTAAAAATAAATACGTTTTAATGTTTTTTGTGAAAAGCAAGCATATAATTATCAATATCTTTTTCTTTAATAAAAGTATTTAAATTCTTTGAAAGTATTTTTATAGATATATAACAAAATCTATCTATATCTATCTATCTATATATATTATGTCTAATGCATTAAAAATCAAATAAATATTTACAAATTTTCATATTTGAATAAAAAAAATATTTTACTTATAATCAGAAACTAGAGCTGAGTTTTATTTATTTTTATTCACCTGTAACGTTCAAATAATTAATTTTTATTTTAATCTGTATTTTAGTAGCGAATGACAACTCGATGTACGAAGATTGAAAATTCAAAAATCAAAACAAATATCTATGAAAATATTGATTATTTCACAGTTTTGTAATTGAAACGGTCTAGCAAACGACTTTGGTCAAAAATTTATAACATAGATCTAGTAATTCTATTATTATTGCTACATAGGTCACAAAATACCTTAAACTTAAACTTATTAAAATGTCGGATTGGGAAGAAGATTCACAAAATACTACTTCTATTGCAGTAGCACCAACACCGGTCTATACTGCTAGGGTATTTAATTCTTCTTTTGGTCGAGGACGAGGCAGAGGAAGAGGTTTTAGAGGCCAGAGTAATGAATCTTCTTGGAGAACACGTGGTGGTGAAACAAGAGAAACCCGAGATGATCGCTGGAATTTCCGACAAAATGATGCAAATATGAAGATTATTCGAATTCCATCAAATAAAGTTGGGCGAGTTATTGGAAGAGGTGGTACAAAAATACGTGAACTTGAGCACGACTCTGAAGCCAAAATAAAAATTGGCGATTCTAACGGAAATGACACGGAAGTAACGTTGACTGGTACTGATGAAGCTATTGCTAAAGTAACAAGCTTGATAAATGATCTAACTGAAAGTAAACCTTTGGCTCCAATTGAAAATTTCAACAACAGTAATGCAAGTGGACAATCAACTCAATTTATGAAATGTTCTGATGACGGAGTAGAAGTAATTGATTGGAATAAACTTAACAACTTTTATGATAATTGTCAGCAAGAGAGATATAGCAACTTATCACCTATTGTTAAAGATTTTTATAAAGAAGACCCTGCTGTAAGTATGATGACTCCAGCAGATGTGACACGTTGGAGATTAGCTAATCATAATATACAAGTAAAAAGAACTTTCGATAATAAACCTGACTTACGACCTATACCAAATCCAGTATTGACATTTGAACAAGCGTTTAAGGATTACCCTGAAATATTAGAAGAAATTCGAAAACAAGGCTTTGAACAACCATCTCCTATCCAAAGTCAGGCTTGGCCAGTTTTACTTTCTGGTGAAGACATGATTGGTATTGCCCAAACTGGTACAGGTAAAACTTTAGCATTTCTATTACCAGCATTAATTCATATTGAAGGACAGCTTATTCCAAGAGATCAGAGGTCAGGTCCAACCGTGCTTATTATGGCACCAACAAGAGAACTTGCACTTCAAATAGAAAAAGAGGTATCCAAATATCACTACAAAGGTATAAAGTCAGTTTGTATTTATGGAGGAGGTAACAGGAAGGAACAAATCAAAGTTGTCACTGAAGGTGTTGATATTGTGATAGCAACACCTGGCAGATTGAATGACCTAGTTTTGGCAAGGCATCTAAATGTCATCAATTTTTCTTATATTGTTTTGGATGAAGCTGATAGAATGTTAGATATGGGATTTGAACCACAAATCAGGAAATCTCTCTTTGATGTGAGACCAGACCGTCAAACAGTGATGACATCTGCTACATGGCCATCAGGTGTTCGCCGCCTTGCAGAAACATACATGAAAGATCCTATCCAAGTTAATGTAGGCTCTTTGGATCTTGCTGCTGTTCACACTGTCACACAAAAAATAATGTTTTTAGAAGAAGATGACAAAGAGCCTGCACTATTTGAGTTTATTCAAAATATGGATGAAAATGACAAGATTATTATATTTTGTGGTAAAAAGGCTACTGCCACACACATTACCACAGAATTATGTTTAAAAGGTATAATATGCCAATCTCTGCATGGGGACAGGGATCAAAGTGACCGTGAAGCAGCTTTAGAAGAAATGGTGGATGGTACAGTCAATATTTTGGTTGCCACTGATGTTGCCTCTAGAGGCATAGACATTAAAGACTTAACTCATGTCATCAATTTGGATTTCCCTCGCCATATTGAGGAATATGTTCACAGAGTAGGAAGGACTGGCAGAGCTGGTAAAACTGGTATAGCTTTATCTTTCGTAACTAGAAATGATTGGGCGCATGCTCAGGAATTAATTAAAATCCTAGACGAAGCCAACCAAGAAGTACCTGATGAGCTAGTTTTGATGGCTGAAAGGTTTGAAGCTATGAAAATCCGTAGAGAGAGAAATGGAGGTGACAGACGTGGAAGAGGTAGGCGTGATCGATATTAGAAAATGTTCCTATTGGCACTGTAGATGCACACTATTCTTGATGAATAAAAATGTTACATTTCTCATATTAAGAAATAAAAGTCTACAGTGCATATAATCTTTGGAATTAGAAAGTGGATAGTTTTTTTACATAACAGAATTTGTACTTATTGTTTTTGCCTATGTTATGTTTTCAACCATGTTCCAAATAAAAAAAAAAACATGATTACAGAGACTGATTGCATGACTTAAAATATATTTTTAAATGGTTATCATTCCATAGAAATAAGAACTATTAGTGATACCTACTCTGTGACAGTTTTGTCATGATTTAGTACTTTTATACAACAAATAGAGTAAATAGTATTTTTTATATAGAATCTCAAGTTATTTATTGTATGTAATTACTTATGTATACTTGCTTTAAGCAATTTTATAGAAGGTTTTTCGATTTAGTTTATAACTCCATAAGTAAGATGGTATTCTATCGTAGGTTGTGATATAAAACAACATTTCATTAAACATGTTCTTTTTTTCAATAAAAGTCATAAATCCTCATATTCATTTTTTATTTCACATTAATAAAATTGAAACAGGACTTCAAAGTTATCATTATAGAGTAAATAATATTTTTAAAATACAACATATCAAGCTTCGCCCAAAACAATACACATAGCTTTAGCTTAAGGATTGGATATTCACATATTACTTACAACAAACAATGGACATGCTTAATACTACGACTGAGTGCTTTGTAAATTACATTACACAGTGAGATTATGATATACAAAAAATAGGCATCTGTCAGTGTTACAAATCTTACCACCCAAAATTTAATTGTACTTGTATGTATATTGGGCCGACTGAAATAATGTATGGAAATAAATAACTTCAGTATAATTACTAAAAGACTATACAAAGGAAACGGACAACATGAACATTGAATTATATGTGGATTTATACAATTTCTAATCGTTTCATTTCTTTAAGGAGTTCAACGCCCATTTTGGCAGGAGAACGAGTGACAATGACGTTTGCTTTTTCTAAAGCTTTGATTTTGTCCATGGCTCCTCCTTTTCCTCCAGAGATGATGGCGCCGGCGTGGCCCATCCGCCTGCCGGGCGGGGCGGTCAGGCCTGCGATGAACGACACCACGGGCTTTGCCTTTTGACCCTACACCATACAAAATATATTAGATCTACGGAAAAATACAACAATGATGCAGGACAACCAATTCGTAAGATATTACTACGGTGACATATTAAAACATAAATTAAACTTATAATATTTTTGTAAATAATCAAAATATACTTGTTTGTTAATGATGACAGTTTAAAGACATGTTGGACCAAGGAGGCGAAGACATGGCGGAGACCAAGGAGTGAGAGTGAGAGTTTTTCTACAAATGCCTCCGCGATACTTCACTCCCTTAATATAGACTACTGGGCGTCTATTCATTCTAGTTTTTAGTGTTATATCAATTTATATATATTTGATAACTTTCTTCAAAAAAATTTGGAATCATTATAATTATAATTAAAAGTACATTATAATCATTAATTTCTTCTCTTATTTGTCTTATTCTTATAAAAACACTTTAAGTCGCATAAATTTTAACCAAAAAAGTATAAACTCAATTTTCTCTAAATCCGAATTTGCGAGAAGTCACGTTTATACGTAAATGTCTTCTACTAACTATATGATAGACTAGGGGTCACTACCCTACTGGTTTCGCTTGTCAACCCTCGCTTGGAATGAAAAAAAAAATCTATTTAAAGTGATCTATTTGCATCAAGGTATTCACGCCAGTGACTATAAATTAATTCTTTCAACAGCCGCGCGGAAAGACTAACACTATAAAACAAATAAGTCGACATAAAATTTAAATCAAATAGAATCGAAAATTAAAAATTAATATATAGTATTGTTGTTTGTGCCAGGGCTCTCTTGCATATTTCTTAATTATTTTTTTGTAAATGTAGTTAACGTACAGGAATCGATCACTTACAATTTTCTTTGACGTATTTGATTATATATCACGAATTGCGTACCAATATATACTTCTATATATATTTAAGGTATCTGCACGAAAGTTGAAGCTGTTTCATAACTAATGACTCATATACGTCACGTACCTACGTATTTCTGTTTAATCTAGTGATTACATCTGCATGGCGATTTTATATCACTCTTGTGAACTGATAAATTTATTGACTTAAAAACTTTTTAAATGTATCAAAACACTGTATGTATTACTTGTGTAAGATTTTAACGAATGTAGGTAGTTTAAAAAATATTTATTTGGGCTAAATATCATTTAGCCCAAAAAAACAAGAGCGAGCGACTCATTCGGAGGAGATCCACTCATAATAAGAAATGGGTATATAAATTGCTGAAATTAATACATATTAATATATACTTACAGTATTCATCTGAGTTAAATAGTCTGAGGCAAGTTCCTCAGCGTTTCCTCCAATTTCACCAATCAAGATGATTCCTTTGGTGTCGTTGTCCTTCAGGAACACTTCGAGACAGTCGATGAAGTCTGTTCCATTGAAGGGATCACCTCCAATGCCCACGCAAAGAGTTTGCCCCAAGCCAGCCTGAACATCAAAAAGTAGGATTGTTAATTAATGCACACTTTATAAACTGTCATTTATTTTCATTTCCCAGCTCTCGAAACACTGCGTTTTTAATGTTTCGAGTTCGGGTAGAAAAAGACGAACGAAGTATCATTGCACTAGGTTCTTTTTGATAACCCTGCTAAGGAGGAAAAAGCGTGAACTGCTTCTTTCTAAAATATTTATTAACTCCCAATGAAAAAAATAATAATTATAGATATTTTCAAAATTATATTTTTATGTATATATATGCAATAAATTTAGTTACTAAATATGTATTTTTATACTATTTTAATATATTACTTAATGTTAACTGTGAGTTTAAGCAGAAAAAGTAGCATGACACTTTTTCTCATATAGCAGGGTAGTTAGAAAGTTTCAAGATACCCCTATTATTCTCTAAATTTCGTCAGAAATTGAGATTGGGCGTCAACCTACGGAACTCAATAACTTTGACTTAGAAAAGAGAAAGGAAATACAAATAATTTAAATATCCCAAATGAGCATCAACCCCGCTCCCAACTGCGTTTCAAGTCAGACACAGTTTTAATGTGCCACAATTGACTCAGATTTATAAATTATATGTAAAGATATTACTGAAAAGAATTAGGCATTATATAATGACACACTTTGGGGCTAATTGAACATATTCAATTTATACTAATCAGGGTTGTGGGTTCAATCCTAAAATAAATAGAATACAACATATAAAAGTACGTCTCGGCGTTAAGTTACGAAGTATAAAAAGTCATGTTTTATATCAGCAGAAAGCAAAGTGAACGACTACAGAGATACATATTATTTAATATTTCACAGGTGTATAAGTTAAATTATTTGTCATAGAATTTAATTTTAAAATTTATTTTTAAAATTTAAAAGAATATTTTTTAAATAGTGGTAGTAGAGGTAGTGGGCTTTACGTTAACTTATTTCATTTTGATGAGATTACTTGGCCAAATTAAAAGGAAGTACTATACAATTTTAATATCTATACGTCGTATTGTCGTCGTCGAGGTATGCTGAATGTAATAAACGTACAGACAAGGTTGACTGGTTTTAGGCGGTTATCGATCACTATGATCGCTAATAAATAGATTCGTAACTGTGTAAAAGTAGGTTACAAAGCAAATAAAAAATTTGAGCCTTTCTTTATTTTTTTAAGTTAATTATATTGAAGTCACAAAAAAACCAATTGGAAATACAATCTATAAAATAATATATTTTTTAACAATGTATTCTTCAATATTTTTATACAAGTTTACTTTACTAGAACAGATAAAAATTTATCTCAATACTTACTTC
>JAKGSA010000556.1:0-23353 GCA_033558755.1 Philaethria dido
CATGTGGTTTAAATAATGTTTGGTGTATTAGCAATAAAAAATAACCATAGTAATTTAACAGCAAGCATAATATTTTCATTTCTTTTTACTTTAAATAAGCTGTTATTTTTTTTCATCTTCACGCTTATTAAAGCACAAAGGTGAAAAAAATAATCTCTGCCTACCATACTTTGAGGGTAATCCCTTATAGTATGGTAGGCAACTTAGTGAACGGAGTGTATTGACACTCCGTTCACGGCTTTCTAAACCAAATTGTGTGAAATTGCATGACCCTTAGGGCAGTACTCAACGCCGAGTTTTATTTTGTAGAGCGGATGTATAAAAATAATTTAATTATAATCATCCTCTCGAGTAACCAAACAGACAACCATCGCGTTTACAGTCAGTAGCTGTCCCACTGTATCACGATGGTCTCTAATGTATTTATTTTAAAAGGTTAAATAAAATTCATGAAAAAAATGAGAAACATTTAAAAAAGGAAACTATTTAACTAACCAGATTTAATATGTCTACTCGTTATAGGTTAGTTTTCATAAAGTGACTTTTTGTTTAGCTTCACGCTGTATCCTGCATATAGCAGGGTAGGCCGAGGGAACCTAAGAACCTAGTGCTAAGACACTCCGTTCCCCACTTTCCGCCGAATTGAGGCATTGAGTGCTGAATTGCGGAATCAACGCCGCGCTTTGCCTTGTTACCAAACCCAGGAAACGAAAATACTAAACTTTTACATTTCCTGGAGTGGGAATCGAACCTACAACCAGTTGCGTTTTCAGCCTCTGCGCCACGACAGTCGAACTTCATTTATTAGTACAAGATTACCTTACTAGTTAAAAAGCTATAGACGTTAAACTTAAAGTTACGATCTAATCCTCCTTCGTGTGTTCTCTATACAAAGTGATATTGACGAACTGATTTGTGCTCGACTAGCACGTTCGAAGCGCCATAATTAAAGAACTGAACTGAACTGAATCGTACGCCGTTAAGTCGTCGCGGCTCAATTGACAAGCACCTTACTATATTCGTGATTGTTAATTATTGGTTCGATTTCCAGCTGATTTCCAATTGTTAATTTAAAAAATATATATATTTTTGATATCGTTAGACAAATCACGGAGTTGGCTGAGTTCTCTCTATTTGCTGTTCTGATGTGAGCGACGCGTGAATATAAAAAAATATATTATATAAGGGCGCTATGGCACAGCATCTAAGTATAAGCACGATTGGTTGTGGGTTCGGTACCCATTCGGGGAAACAATTATGCTTACATTATTTTCATTTCGCAGTGACAAACGGCAGCGTTGAGTTTCGCCACTCATCACGTAAAATCTTGATTTTGCCACAAAATTGGAAAACAGAGTGTCTTACCACTAGATTATCTTACCCAGTGATGCAAGAAAATCGTGAATCGCAACGAAATATTACATAATACGTACTGTTTACATATTCGCTACCGGCATTTTCCTAAAATATCCAATTCTGCAGTTTTAGTACATCTTACACTGAAACTGGAACTAAACTTGGGTAATGTTTACTTTACGTTTCACAACACACCTACATGTTACATGGACTATAAGTTTTTGGTTGCTCTTAGAAGAGAATATAAAACATATTTGATGATATCAAAAAATATTATTTTAATTAAAATGTCTTATGATTAACTCGCGACAAAAGAAGGAAGCCGGTATATTTAAGGAAGCCGGTATATTTAGAGAAGCCGGTACATAAACGTAAGTTTTTTTTGCAATCTCACTCACAATTTTTTTTCGATGACATTTTTTTGGGTATATCTAATCTGCTTATAAATCCGCCACTTCTTTATTATAATTTACAATAAGCCGGTGCGAATCGTGTTATATGTATGCTTCGCCACTTATGCGTATTACTTATTATGCCTGATTTTAAACTATCGACCAACCTTGCTATTTGTAGAAAGATTTATTCTTAAAAATATAAAGTCACCTCTACCCTTATACGAGGTGTGTTCACACAAAGTAAGGTGACTTTTCAAATTTGATCGGGCAACGTACTTTCGATTATCGATATTTTTTTATTTTGTTATGTTCGGTACACGTCTTCCCGTAACATCCTCGTACCGAAGTTTCAAGCTGTATACGCATTAAAAAATATCAAAAGAAACTAAAATAAAACTTAATTTTTTAGTTGTAAAAAATAGAAACAAGCTATTCTTAGGAAATAATATGAGCTGGGTTTATTTTTTAATATATTTTTTTAATAGATAATTTCATTTTTTAGATATTATAACGTTTTTCTTAATAGATCGTTAGCTATAATTAAGATATTAATAAAAAAGGTTTCCGATTTCAAATAAAATGCATTAAAAAGTTAAATTATTACGAATTACTCAAAAACTACTTGTCAGTTCTTAACTAAATTTAAATGGGACTACTAAGCATATCATATAAAATACATTCGAATTGAGTACCTACTCTTTTTTTTGAAATCAATAAAAATTTCCCGGTAGCATGATGTTATCGATTTTCATATTTTTATTCACGTTCAGTCAAATTTCGTTACTTCCATTTCTACATGAAAAATTGCGTGAGCTATATGTAGATATTTGTACGGTCTTGTTTACATTCCATACTGCGACAGAGTATAAAAATGCTAGGTATGCCAAAATATGTCCTATAGGACGTAAATCAACTTTAAAGGGAATATCTGATGAAATACCATAATAATCTAGCTAAACTATAAGTAGTAAGGAAATGCCATCTTAGCAAAAATTGTTCATTTGGCATTTTCTGTTCACATATGTTTTGTTGTCTCAATTTTACATATTTGATTTTTATTAAAAATCTAATGAGGAACCATAACAGCTCAACTGTAAAAAATAAACTAACACAGCATTAGAAAAAAATATTCAGTTTTATATATATTTTTATTAACTTCTAAAATTCAAATAGATGGAAAATTCGAAACCATAATAGACCAGCTAAGCTATAAGAAATAAGGAAATGCCAAACCCTAACAATAGTTGTTCAGTTTTCTATTGACATATAAAAATTAAAGATCTGGAAAATTTGATGAAAAACGATAATAGACCAACTGAAGTACAAGAAGAAAAGTAAATAGCGGTTTAGTAAAAGTTTTTCAATACGATTGGCAGTTTTCATTGACAAATAAACCCATTGAAATCTGAATACCACGTCACGTAGTGGTACTGCGTCTGGTTGTGATAGTTATAAGTTCGATCCCCACTAGGGGAAATAAATATATTTAAACTATTTTAATTTACATACACCAGTTAGACAAAAGACGCCGTAGAATTTTATCACTGATTGATTAAGGCTTGGAAATGGAGAACGAAATCGTGACCCATGGTTCTCTTTGGTTATTCTGCCAGGTGAGAATTCCTATGAAACCGAAAAGAAATTAAATCAAAGATTTGGAGAAGATGTAGGTACAGGGGAAACCAAGAAAACATTTTTTTTTTAAGTACTGCTTACACAAAGAACAATTGAAACAAATAAAAAAATATTTAAAATTGAGCATATAATAAAATAAAACAATAAAATTTCTGGCACATTTATGTGAAACTGTTTATAAAAAATATCTGATTTACTTTCGTTTGCTTTAAAAAAATAAATAATCCACTTAAACTTTATAAATATCCAAATTATACTTAAATGTAAAAATAACTTTCGTTATAAGAAACAAATAGAAATAAGAAACAGAACATACTAACTATGTGTCCATGTATGGATCAGTAAGAACACAAGGTGTAAACAAAGTTATTTAACTTTTATTTCAATAAATTCTCAACGGGGAGCTAGGAGATTGGCAGCGTTATACCCTCATGTACAAGGAGAACACGTAAAGCTGTCGACGTTCGCTTCATCTCTTACTCTATGATATTTACGTTTCATCAATCTACAAAAGTGAAAGAATAGAAACATACATTTGTTATTGTGCAATCGATAAACAATGGTATGTATAATATTGTATGATTTTATTAATTGATTTTAGGTTTCATAGGATACATAACATGTAAAACACGTTTTTTTATTACTTTTCCAATGTTCCATTCCATACCAACATAGGTAAAGAAAGAACACTTAATATTAAGACACCACAGTTTTCATGTCCATATTGATTACTCCAACTTTTGTTCAGAAAAGAGCACAGTAAATGAAAAAAAAAAATAACCATGGTTTTCCTCGCGGCTGAGAAATTTAGTGACATGACGCCTCCATTTCCACTTACCAAATTTGAGACGTTTCGTGTTAAGTGGCCCTTAACATGAGAAAAAAAAGTAAAATATAATTCCCTTCAGTAAGGACCCAAACCAAAATCCAAATATGGCATCTTTATTCATAATTCAAACAAATTACACTAGATAGATCAAAATGAAGAATTGAGTACTCTTATTTTAACTAAAATTTAGTTATAACATTGACATATAGGTACTAACTCCATAATAGCTTATTGCTAAGATTTTTATATATTAAAATGGATTCGCAATTATCATTATGTGCAATAAAAGCACTGTTATCAGAAGCTTACAATGGTTGTTTGCGTCTGAGAGCAGATTAATTTCAGAACAAGTTGCAGGCGGCAGCTAAATTAAAATTGTTGATAACATCGCAGTATAATACCTGTCTGTAAGAGAAACTGGAGCGAATTTTGATGACATGGCTTTAAAACGCGCTTGTTTACTTCGGATAATAAATTGTGCGTTAAATTTAACAAAAATAATTTATTATTTTAAAAAATTAGTTTAGTTGGATTAGTAATATATAAATAATTTTTAAATATAAAATTTTGTACTTATTTAAGATGGTATAGTATTCCGGCATTATTTACGCCCAGTGTAATTAATAAACGGTACCTCATTTAATTTTCAACTTTTGACCACTTTTAGGAAGTTATAAAGAGGAATTTATGGCAAACCAATTACTAGAATAGAATAATATATGATCATTTTATTAAGTAAAGTACCTGTATAATTTGATATTAATAAATAAATTTGGAAATTATCTCTGTACTTTTAGCTAGGAGCGCACTATCTAATTACAAGAAAAATAAAATATGGCGGAATATGAATTCAATTAGAGTTACATGGTTATAATCTACTATGGCGTATGCCCATAAAAATTGAATCAGTGAGTGCAGAAACAATATAAGTCCAGGATTTTCAAATTTGCAGGAGGGGAAAAAACAACCTCATCTTGCCTTTCTAAAAAGCTAGTTTTTTTTTAAATCGATTACGATTTTTTTGCATTTTGCTGACTTATGTTGTTTCTGCACTCACCAAGATTCAATTGTGTCATAGTTACTCGGGTTGTCTTAGCTACATGTACGTCACTTTGTACATAAATGTATGACAATAGTAGTGTGTGTAATATTTATTTTATTAATTTAACATATTTCACTATTGTAAAAAAATTCATGCTCTTCCGCTCAATTTTCCTATAACGTGGTCCAAATATTTTTCTTTACATATTACATATAATGCTTAGTCACTATTTACATCAAGTCAATTAGTGGACTCGATATCTATACTTTAAAAAAATGTTTTAATTGATTATTAAAGCTATCTTTTATACTATTTAAATATTTCACCTTATTAAAAAGATATATTTTTGTTATTTGAAAACAAAAAGAAATTTCATTTCTTAGAAATTATAACAATTTACTTGAGACGTTTCTAATTCCTGAAATAAATTAGTTGTACTAAGTACCTTCTTTATATATTAAAGTAATATTAAGGAATAGGAAAAATTAAAATTCTCTTACAAAGAACTACTTACATGAAACATTGGCATAAATATTTAATACTAGCTTTTTGAATCAATTAATTCGAATACACATTTTTAATTATACGTTTACATTTTTAAAAAACTCGAAAACTATAAATGTACCTAAAATCAAGAAGATAAGCCGCGATTATTAAAATAAAGGAATATTAAATTTATTTGGCATAAGGAATTTCATCAAATTCTGTTTAAATAAAAAGCAATACAATAATATAAGTACCTTATCACTGAGACAGGACTCACTGTTTTTGATTATATGCAAACGCTATATATGTACTCCTATTTCCCAAATCGTATAAATTTTGAAATGAGGCGGGTTCGAGTCCGTTTAATTGTTAAACGTTTTTAAAAAAAACATATTATTCTAGATTTCCCATACGAATTTGCGGCGTTTTACCACAGAGAACAAATTATAACAGATGTGGACGGTAAAAGGACAGTGTCTCTGCATAAATACATAATGAAAATAAAATAATACATGTTCTATAATATCTAAAATAATCTTGAAATTTTCGTAACAAATATAATATATTCATTTTTTTTATGGATAACGGATGGCAAACGAGCAGAAATACCACCTGATGGTAAGTGGTTACCTTCGCTCATGGACATCTACAACACCAGAGATATTGTAGACCTAGAGGATACAGATGGAAGGGGAGGACAATATAGTAGTCCGCTATCGGAAACACTACATTTTGGGAAAAAGATGGGTGGGAAAGGGGAAAATCATATATATAAAAATAATATAAATATAGATAAATTACAACTTCAATACAATATTATAAATCGTAATTTCCACAGATTCAAATACAAAAAGATTTCACAAATAGCGCCTCATTGAATACGTATACCAATAAATACTGAGCTTTCGCATTTATTTCGATTCCAACGTATGGAACGTATAGGACTGACGGCGGAAAACATTGTCAGTCACTTTGTTCTCGGGCGCTACAAAGACAAAATAATTACAGTCGGCTAGGTAGACGAGTATTCGTAGTACGTACATAATTGGTTACGGACACTATGCAAACAGGGAAACGTACAAATCAAACACTTCTTTGGTAGTAACTTCACGCTTTATTACGCATACCTGGGTAGGTAGAAAGATCCTAGTGTCACGACACTCCGATTTCCGCTTTTCATCCCAAAATTGAAAAATTTTGTATTAGGTAGGAATAGAACCTACAGCTAATCGTGTTTACAGTCTGCCACTGTCTCACTGAACCATGATGGTGTCTCTTCTTGCTTTTTTGGTAGAAACAAGAATAAATTACGGAAAATTACGTGTAATAGGCATGTGTCATATCAAATAGTTTTAGATATACCAAAGAACAATTATAACGGTCCTTTATTTTCTTTACTGTACATAGTCATTGATAAAACAGACATACTCGTATAATATACCTATAAGCTATACTTTTGTATATATATAACTTTATTTTAATTTTGTTTGTTTTCCTTACAAATATTTTGGAGACATATAATCTTGGCAGAACTTCTTTTAACCCTTCATGTAGGCTGCAGTTATAAAAATACTTTTATTACTCACATTTACAGTTAGATTTCACCAAGATCTTAAAACGTAAACACATCTTAGATTCTAAGTATGATGTATCAGAAATATATATTTTTATACGTTTTTATGTGCTTCTTCATGGTTTGGTTAATCAAACCATAGTGCTATATCTTCCTCAACATGGCCCATAATAAATATAAAATTCATCTTTATTGGAACTTAAGAAAATATTTGACATAAACTTCGATTTTTTTAACTTCACGCTGTAACCACATATAACCCAGGGAGTAGCCGGAGAGACCAAGGGACCCTGGAGGAAATATTTGAACACTCCATCCTCTTTCAAAAAATTCCAGGTTCACACTTTCCCACCGGGTGAGGCATTGCGTGATGGTGGCGGAACTCAACTTTCGCTCTTTGCCTTGTTGCAAACCCAAGAAGAAAATACTAAATTTTACATTTTTCCTGAAATTTGGGAATGAACCCACAACCACACTCCAGCACTGTCTCGCACGCTTGTGCCTCTGCGCCACGACGGAGTGATAAGAGATTTATAACTAGTTTGAAGGTGTATATCTCAGAAAATAAGTAGCTATTCTAAACAATAAACTCTATTATAGTGACCAAAATATATATGTATCAAGATGTTAAGCAACCTTAGCACATATTTAAAGGGTATATTATATACTATACTTTTATAAAACGGCGAAAGTACAGAGGATAACACGCGAAACTCGAAAGAAACAAGCTAAATATACATAACAAGGTTTAAGATCCACAATAAAAATTGTATTTTATATTTACATTTAAATCATGCATGACTATAAATAGCAAGGAGTTAACAGCCGCGGTATTTGTATCTGTGAAATAACCGTTATATTGATTTTCACTAATCATCATTAACAGTTTCATATTGAACTTCTATAATTGACTGTAAAAATATAAATATATTGCACATGTCTCAGACATATTTTACTTTAATTTGAACATGATTTAAGTAGCAATTGGCTGGGTAAGGATTAAGCAAAAAATATGGCAGAATGAAAATAAATTGTCTATTTGCAGTATGGGGGTAGGATATAACCAAGTGATTACGTATATTGGATAATATAAAATTATATGACGATTAAAACAAAAGCAGCAGATCTACCAGCTTATATCCTACACTTGATGACAATATTTATTTAGAAATGTAAGAAATAATGAAATAACAAATGAATTTGTAAATATTGGCATGTATATAGCGCATAGTCACAAAATAACTCATATAACTAACAGCCTAAAGTCTGAACACACCAGAAACACTGAAATTTAACTTGCTAGTAGAGAACGTTACACACATAGAGTATTAAATATATGGAATTTAGTAAATCAGGTGTATATGGGTGCGGGGATTTAGGAAGGGAAAAACAGCTTTATATTTTTCCTAGGCCACTTATTATTTCAATGTATTGCTGGCTTTAACAAGAATACCTAATCTAATTGTATCTCTATGGTAAAAATGGGTATTATATCAGCTAACTATGAAAACGTTATAACATACGACAGCTAATCCACAAAGCATTCATATCATCCTTATCTCTAACATAAAATGTCTTTTATCTACAATTGAATCAAAAATTGAATTACATATAAAAATTTATGATATAATTTATGTTCCAAGCTCATAAGTGGTTAGTTTGAACGGCTTTTGTAATTTTTTATTGAAAACACGCCATTTGTTTGAAAAATGCGTTGAAGCAAAGCAAATAAAGCGAAACATTCACGGTTCGGTTTTCGTGCAAACGAAAACTCGATCGGGGGCGTAAAATATTGTCCGCATACAGCATTCATTATGAAATTCAAAATATTTTGTGTTATAAAAATACCATTTTTATAGGTTAAGCTCCGTTTTACGCTCCTAAATTTGCTTTTTATCATTTTATAATCGACTGTCGCCAATAAGATTCGAAGTAGTTAATTGTATTTATATGAATACTATTTAATTCATTGCATGAATATTGATGTTCTATATATTATTTTATTTTTATGATACTACTTACCACTAGTCGTGGTACTTTTTTACGTGACATACTTATCAACGGGGATACCTGTTGACAATGTGTATGCCTATTGACACATTATAATGTATGTTTATTTTATAAATTAAATGTATTTCTGAAGCATTATTCCGAAAAATATGGGTTTTCTGCACTTCTTTTCTATGTTAAATTAAACTATGTCCAGTTTTTCTGATAATTTTAAAGTGTTAATCACACACATAGGAAATCGTTTTTCTATTTTTAATACATTTCCTAAAAAAGGTTTTTCGTCTCTACATAAATAAGTTATAAGAAGCGTATAAGAATTTCGACCCAGCAGGGTATAGAACGCATGGCTTAGCAGTCAGAGCGCTTGGACGGTTTCCAAGAGGTGCGGGTTCAAGTCCCGCTGCGTTCAAAAATATATGTTTTTTATAAATGTGTGTCCAATTTCTTATTTTTCAATAAGGGGTCAAAAGCTTTCTTTCACGAATTATTATATAGATTAGTAAACTGAAAATATACCACTCTGATCTCACACCTTTTGAACAAAAAAAACAATATGCCAGTTTTAATTATTTTCATGTACGTAAAACGAGGATAAAAATCTAATAGATATTTTTATCGCTCGTCCGTCTGTTGTATTATCAGGCTCGAGGTTGTTCGTATTTCTAGCATCGTTAAACGCGGCCTTGCGTCTTTATATAAAAGATGTTCATTGATGCCGTTATAAACAACAGATTTATTGGTTTTTAAAGAAAATCATATATTTTTCTAAACTATTATTGCGATTAGAAAGTACTGTTTTATGTTAAGGTTAAGTTAATATAGGTATAGTTATAGGCTAGAGTAATATGATTTATCTTCCAAAAGATCAGGAATAAATTTGAAACGCAATTGTATTTAGTCGTGAGTCAGTAAATAATGCATACATACATACATACATACATACATACATACATACATACATACATACATACATACATACATACATACATACATACATACATACATACATACATACATACATAGCTTCACACTGTATCCCGCATATAGTAGGGTAGGCAGAGGGAACCTAGTGTTAAGACACTCCGTTCCCCACTTTCCCCCGAATTGAGTAAATAATAATTGAACATTACAAAATTACCTAATAAAATATTACATTTCTATAAGAAACAAGAGATAATGAAATTACCAAGAAACGGTGAGATTATGATATTTAATATTTTATTCATATTTCACAAGGAACGAACGTAGAAGCAATATCATGAACACCTTATTCACTATTTTCCAGGAACTTAACATCATTTTCTCGGCTTCACTAACACAATAAGTTTTGCAGTGTAGCTTTAAAGTAAGTTCTAATAGGGGAGAAAAAAGTATTTTTTTTTTATGTTTTCACCGAAAATAATAGAACCCAAATATATTTTTTTATAGTTTCACCAGAACACCTAGTGTTAAAACAATCCGTTCTTTTTTAACATTTCCGTTCCCTACTATCCGTGGAATTGAGGCATTACGTGCTGACTGGCGGAACTGAACGCCGCGGTTTGCTTTATTACCAGAGCGAGGAAATGAAAATACTAACTATTATTTAATATTATCATTTCCTGAAGTGGAAATTGAACCCACAACCTGTCGTATTTACAGTCGCACGCATGTGCTTCTGCGCTACGACAGGCCTCTGAACATACCTTGTAGATTATACAAATAGCAATATATTACAGCTAACAATAAATAATTTACATTAATAAATTTAATTATAATCAAACACGTTTATCTAGAATATATAGAAACTCATAGATCATCCCGTCATCCCATATATCACGGGCGATTTGTATTTTAAATATTTACCTTCAATTATACATTAGAAGTGGAATCCCGGATTTTCAAATATAAACATAACATAATAAATTTCAAACAAGATCAATGATTTCTTTTCAACGTTACAAATTATAAAATCTACTTACTTGATTAAAATATACCTGTATTTTTCTGTTTTATTTGCACATATTATTCTTTAATCATCATCTTCTTCGTAACGTTCCTTTTTCTACATGTCATTATTTTAAAGATATTTCAAGTTCAATGGTTCCAACACTATTTTCTTTTCAAATGGTCAATAAAATAATTTATATACAACTTAACTAGTGAAAATCGCTGCTACATACAACATCACAGATATCGTCAAACTATTTCAATTATGCTATGATAGCGTCGTCGAGTTTCTTGCTATGTTAAAGCTTACCAATTAGACACAAATTTGCTATTCACCCAAGTAATATACCTGAGAGCTCGCTTGATATGCTTAGATAGTTTCCCGACAATCCTTAATCGACCCCCAAGCAAGTGCAAGTTGTCAGTCGAGCTGCAGAATAGACACGGGGCTATTCCGAGGGGATCAATTTGATTGCTATTTCAATTCCATTCATAGTTCCGAACTGTTGGGATTATAGCTTACTTTTTTCACGGTGTAAAAATATTTTTATATATTTTTTATAAGCTATAAAATATTTAAAACGTAAATAATTATTTGCTTTTGTTAAGCCTCTTGTTGGAGGATATGTTATGTACACATTTCTTGTTTTACTATATTACTTTAAATTCACAAAAATTGTTGTTCGCATTTAGTAACGAAATATAAATATTTTAAAAGTATATTCGGTTTATAAATCACTTATCAATAGCTTCTTGAATATTTATATGTATTTTTTTATATTAAAATTGAAATATTTAATAAAATGAAAACTACTTCATATTTCCCTCATTATAACAAAATAGGCAGAGGAAACCTTGTGTTAAGTCAGTCCGTTTCCCACTTTCGAAAATAATTTGATATAGATATTTTCATAGTTCGTTCGAAAGCCACATTATACGGCTAGGAATATCCTTAACGTAAAATTTAGCTCAAAATCGTTCACGTCGTGATTGTCACCATAAACAAAGTAAAAAGATTGCTTTGAGGTTACAAATGTTGCTATAACAATGTTCCCAAGAATTACCCCATAGAAGTCGAGTTCATTTATGACGATCTATTTGCCATCAACACCAGGTTAGAGACACTTGTAATCTTCAGCGTCATTCGGTCCTTGAAATTGTTGATGTCTGAGACAACGGGTGATCTAACCTAACGCGGGAGAGCCCTTCCTATATTGTTTTATTGGATAAATTAGCGGAGCCTCTATAAAATTGGCAGATATGTAATACGTTTCGGAACTTTATCGAAAGGTTAATGTCAGTTTCAGTGAGTTACTTTCCGTTGGGGGCTTTAAACAGATCAAGTGCTGTTCGTTGTTAATCACTTTTGAGTTTTATCTTGAGTATAAATATTTTTGTATTTGATATAAGAAATAGCCAAATATTTTATGAAAATAATTTAGTAATAATTTCAACCTCTTCTTTTTAGTATGTAAACAGCTTAGAAACTGCCCAATGAATATTGGTCTAATTGAGGTATGATAGTGCAATCCCCTACCATTAATACATAATCAATATATATTCCGTTACCTACTGAGTGACTGATTGACAATGAAAGCCCGATACTCGACGTAGAAACCCAAAATTTGACACGTGAATTCGTCAGAATCAGTGAGAGCACCAAAAAAGGATTTCCCAAAAAATCTACGAGACCGGAATTTTATGTTTTATAGTCGAAAATATCAAAGATAGAATGGAAATGCAAATAACATGTTACAATACAAAAAAATATTTAATATAAATATTTTTACAAAAAAAAAGAAATAGTGACTATAAAGAACATTGAAAAACAGATAGACAACTAATTTTCAATACAGTGTTAATAGCTGTGTAGTATTTTATATAAAACTATATGTGTATTATTATATTGTGGCCAAATTACATAACATTCTGACATATAAGCTATATTTTTATAAAATCTCATCTGATTTAGATGAAATTTTCAATCCAATGGTCTCTGCATGAAAGAGTTATAAGCATCTATTCATCCATCCTCACAAACTGTCGCATTTATGATATTAATAGGATTAACGTCACATTTACAGTTCACCACTTTTCGAAAGCAATTTATTAACCGGGAAGTGACTAAATACACCTAAAAGATTCAAATTCCATATCTATTGCATACAATAAATATATAAAAATCTGTAGGTGCCTATATATAATCTATACATAAATACGTAAAGCAAAAATTTTGTACCCCTTTTTACGAAAATTACGCGGACGGAGGAGCATGAAACTTGGCACATCTATAGTTTATATAGCGAAGGAGTGCAGAATGATAATATTTTTTTTTTAAATAATGCATGAAAAGTATATTAAATTAATAAAATAAATGTTACACACACTAACATGGTATGACATACAATTTTATATAAAGTTACATATACATACATTGCTAAAGACAACGCGTTGTTAACGCGTCAACGGGGACACTAGTAACTATAATTATATATATTATAAGATCTTTTAAAATAGTACTGTCATCGGAATCAGAGGCAGTACGTACTGGCATTCTGCCATCAAAGCCGTAAAATTGTAATCGATATCCAACCCTTGGTAGGATTAAGCCCAGTGATTACAGACCCAAATGGATTAAATGTTACTCAATTTAGTAAAAGCGGATCAAAATTATTTCCTATCACCGCCTCTATCAATCAGCGTTGTTTGCATTTTAAATCACTTAAATAACTTTATTTATACTAAATTAGTACCACAATGTTATAATTATCTGTCTATTTATATGTAATAGACGTTAATTAGATGTTATTGGAAAAATATTACTATAGTGAATGTAATGTAAAGTACATTCTAATAATATTCCTTTAAGTGTTGTAAATCGTTATCATTTATTTTAACTTATTAAATACTTTTACCGTTGAGTATAGTTGTATTTCGTATTTCTATTGTAAAAAATGAAATTATATATTTTTTAACTTCACGCTGTATCCCACATATAGCAGGGTAGGCAGAGGGAATCTGAGAACCTAGTGTTAAGACACTCCGTTCTCTTACAACAATTCCATTCCCCTCTTTCCGCAAAATTGAGGCATTGCGTGTTGAGTATTGAAATTATAATTTAATTTTAAAATAGTGTCTGTGTTTTACATTATAAGAAAATAGGAACAGGAAAATAGTCGGATAACTATATCCGAGTTAGTCTCAGACTTACCTAAGGGTAATGGTAATAAAAATAAATGTAGGTATGTGTAGAAGATAAATAAAAAAGGCAATAAAAATATACACGACATATATAGTCTAACAAATAACGAAAGAAACTAAATACAAACATACTAAATACAAACAATTCTCAGAGAAACATTTCAATTCGCAAATATCGTGTCACCGCGATATCATCAAATCTGGCAAGTAAGTTAGCTTAGAGCTCTTTGCTACTTCTTGATTTTTGGGCTTAATGTACATATTAAATGATTATGATACTATTTTAAATGAAATTATTTTATAATTTTATAGCCAATAGCTATTAGCCCAATAGCTATTATTACATAATTTATTCCTAAAAGACCAAAGTTTATTTTTTTCACTTTGTTGAGAAATTATATGCGAAATTGATCGAGATATGGGAAGAATTAAATTTCAAAATAAGTCTCCTTCAGATCACCTCCTCCTATAGGGTCTAAAGAATCATTTAAATTATTATTTATTATTTTGTAACAATCACATAATATAGAATACTCGTAGATAAGATAATTGAGATAATTTGATCTTACCTAATACATTAATGAACACAATGACTCAAATACATTAAAACATACTTACATAGCTTCACGCTGTATCCTAAGTTAACCTAAGGGGACCCAGTGTTAAGACATTCCGTTCCCCCCTTTCCAACGAATTGAGGCATTGCGTGCTGAGTGGTGGAACTCAACGCCGCGCTTTGCCTTTTCAAACCTAGGAAATAAAAAAATCCATTTCCTGTAGTGGAAATCGAACCCACAACCTGTCGCGTTTACAGTCGCACATTTGTGCCTCGGCGCCACGACAGGCGCTATTTTTTTTTATTGTAGTGGAAGGTGGCAAACGAGCAGAAGGACTACCTGATGGTAAGTAGTTACCCTCGCCCATGGACATCCACAACACCAGAGGAATTGTAAATGCGTTGCCAGCCTTTAGGGTGTAGGTGTCTGTACACACGACGCTTAAAAGATACCAAATCGTAGCTCTCAGGGAAGACCTCACTAGGAAGATCATTCCATAATTTGGACGTGCGTGGAAGAAAAGATCTTGAGGCACGCACGCTAGATGCAAACCATGGGTCTATAATATATAATGGTCATAAGTTGTGTATGAGTTTCTAATAGATAGAACATATCTGTGTGTATTAATTTAATGCCAAATTAAACGCAATCAATCTGGTTAAAATAGTACACCTATAGCTTCAACAGCTCATTAACATTGTATACCGACTAGGACTACTAGAATTGGTACTACGCGCTACATGTAGGGTATATGTAACACATGTTGGATACATGTTAACAGACTTCCGTAACAGAATCTCGTTTGAAACCTATTTAAGCATAGAGAAGACAACGTCGTGGTTTATACGTACTTATCTGACTGATGTTGCATATACATACGTACATATGTATGTAATAATAAAAGCAAAAAGTCTTTACATAGCAGGATAGTCAAAGACAAACTAGTGTAAAGTGGCCACTGGGCTATTGGCCGAGAAATGAAAATAATTGAGTTATAATTTTTCCCCCGAGCGGGAACCGAATCCACAATTGAATTTACAGTCAGACGCTGCCTCATTGCGCCAAGATGGCCTCCTGGCGTCATGTCACGTCATAAACATCACATACATATAGCTATTTTTTTATTTAATGTATAGATCAATAATTACGGAATGGATTCGTGGCGTTAAGTTTCAGTATATAAGGCGAATCAAATTTAGTTAGAAATTCGTTATTATTTAACTAATTAATAATTTATTAGAATATAAAATTGATTAAACGTTCTTAAATTTCTTAAAAAAATGGAAAGAACAGAATAAACCAAATAACAATAAATCCTAGACATACGAGTATATATGTGTACACACTAGAAATTCATAGATCTTAAAAAGAAATATCGTAGAAGTTAATAGTAATATCATGTTTTAAAAACTGTAAGGTAAAAAATCTGGATCTAGTGCTAATTTAACAATTCAAGGATAAAATTTTAGTCGTTTTGACGTCACGAAGCTTTAATTATCTTTTACGTAACAACAAGTGCATACGTGTAGGAAGGAATTTCTTTAAATTATATATTTATGTTATAATACTTTTTAATGTTTCTTTTTACTTTTTTTTCTTAGCTTATACGATAAATGTAAAATTTACTTATAAATGTTTTTTAGATTATTGTGGATCAGTATAACATCATAAAATAGACTTTGTTAGAGTACAATATGCTAGTACCCGTGTAAATATAAATATAACCTAAATCAGTTTTTGACAAATTTTCTATTATGTTCAACTAAAAACTTCTTTATCAGCTTCGCGCTGTACCCCGCATAGGTAAGTAATTTCTCAGGTACTCTCTGCCCCGCTAGGTAGGAAATCAGTAAATCAAATGAAAATTTCTCAAAAGATCCATATCCATCGTGTAATTCCAGGACCAGAAAGTATGCCCTGGACTTTAAAAGGCTTACTTAAGGTCTAACGTTACACAATGTGAAAACCGTAAGAGATTCTTTTATACTTTTTTGTTACCACCTTACTTGCAAGTTCTGCCGAGACTACATTTGTGTTATGGTTTGTTTTAAAAAGTTAAGTGTGGATATTTAGAAAAATGGTTAAATATTTTTACTGAAGAAACAGTAATAATATAATGGTAATAATATCCTCGACTGTAATTACTTTTTTTTTCACCTTCATGTTGTATACCGCATAGCAGAGCAGACACAGAGAGAATCTAGTGTCAAGATATCTGCTCTCCCTCTTCGGCTCGAATCTCACACATTTTAGTGGAGAGTGGGGGAAATTAACGCCAAAAATTTCAAAAATATCGCCTAGTGGGTTCCCCTGAGTTACTATAATAATAGTAATAACACTTTATTGCACATAAAGAGTATACATTACATATTTAATAAATTAAAATTAATGTAACGCCTGTCGTGGCACAGAGGCACAAGCGTGCAACTGTAAACGTGACAGGTTGTGGGTTCGATTCCCACTCCAGGAAATGGAATTTTTCATTTTCTGGGTTTGGTAACAAGGTAAAGCGCGGCGTTGAGTTCCGCCCCACAGCACGCAATACCTCAATCTGGCGGAAAGTGGGAAACGGATTTGTTGAAAGAGAACGGAGTGTCTTAACACTAGATTCTCAGATTCCCTCTGCCTACCCTGCTATATGCGGGATACAGCGTGACGTTAAAAAAAAACAAAAAAAAATAACGTGCAATGGCGGTCTTATTACTGAAAGCAATCTATATGACCATGTTATATGTTACATTGTTAAATTGACTAAATTTTTACTATATTTTCAAAACTTAACCGTAAAAAAGCTTATACCTTATCTATTAAATGTCAATATTATTAAACTACAATTAAAAATAAAACAACTATAGATTTTACTGACATTTATTAAAAAATTATATAATTCTTGCAATATATTTATCTATGACTAAGCTTAAATAGAATTATATAAAATAGAGAATACTTATATAAATACATCACACTGACTAGATTGCCACACCCCTGTCTGTTATAGTTTGACCACGATTATGACATGTAAGAAAAAAAACAAAAAAAATTGCTTAAGCTTAAAACAAAAAATGATGATAAGCGAAAAAAGCCCTATGTTAGTCCATTGGCTAGAATCCTCGTGAGTAATCGGAATTGTCATTTTTTTCAGACTTAGATTTAAAGACTTGTTGAAAGCGATCACACTCAAGGACGAATGGTTGAAGGATTCAACATTTTCGCCACTACTTACCAGGATCTCATAATAAAGAACTATTTCTTATTTATTTCTACGTTTTTGTACTTGTTTGTGTAAGCAATAGTAGTTTGCAATTAACAATCGAAACAATATCGATATATTGCTTTACTAAGAAAATGTATATCGAAGGCCGCCAGCTTTATCCAAGTCAGTCCATATGAAAATAAATATGATTGTAGAGAGAGATATGCAAACAAAACGGTATATATATGTACTACATACATTAGAAGTAAATATATATATATAAATATATATATATATATATATATATATATATAACATATATATATACTATATATATATATATATATATACCAACTTTTTATCGGCCTACCATTGTCATAGTCACTGCTAAGCAGCTAGGCCTCTTTCATATAGAAATTACAAATGACAAATTAAAGTTAACAAAATAATTTTAACTCACTTTTCCAGTTTTGTTTAATGCATTTGTTCTAATTAAATTAAAATATAAATTTATTTATTTAAAGAACATATAAGAAAAAAATACCCTTATCCTATCCTGTAATAAGGATATTTTAAAATATTTACTTGGCATATATATTTGTTTCTAACTTTACTCTGTAACAAATAATTTAATTTTATATGTATTTATAGATATATATGTTAATTTATGCAATTTCGTAATATAATATATTTATATTTATATATATATATATATATATATATATATATATATATACTATATATACTAACTAACTATATATATATATATATATATATATATATATATATATGTTCAACATATATAGGTAAGAATATATACAATAGTAAAAATAATTAACTTCTTCTTTATGTCATAATCCATTGGTAAACATATTTTAACATTTTTGGTTAATCACAAACAAATTAATTACAAACCTGGATTTGGGTTCTGTTACTTATACATATTTCATTCAATGGACCTCGCGATGTTGAATTTTGTTAATTTATTAGTAGGAATTATTTATTCGTAAAAAATTATTAATAAAAATACTGATACAGATTGTAAATACAGACTATATTATAGTATAGATGATGAAAACACTAGGGCATAAAAACTTTTTATAGACATACATATATAAATATAAATAAAGGAAACGTTAAAAAGGAGGAAATATCTATAATATATAAAAAAAATAAAAACTATATTATAATATAAAAATTTAACTATCTAACGGTAACTTTAACCATTCCAATAATTCTTACACTTATTTTCATTTTACACTATATCTAAAACATGCTTAATAATAAATATTACTTAAATATTCTTTGGTAATTAGCCGTATTTGTGAGCATTAGTTAATTAAAAGCAAATTAAATTATTTCTATACTTCAATATTATTACAACTAAATAAACATAAATAGAATAATATTATTTGCAGCTCGTTTTCCCGCGTATATTAAAAATATACTAAATTTAAATTTAAATTATTATCTCTACCGTGCTTACGAAAAATGATTATCGTTAAAATATCATTTAATTCAAACAATTAATTATTTTTTTATACTAAATAACTATATTTATTATTTAAAATAGTTATTAATTTATAAATCAGTGTATCCACAGTTATTAATGCGTGCCTCGATGCTCTTGTCACCGGTACCAGTGATCACTTGTAACACTTTAAAGGCCTTGGACTGCCGAGGGGAAGCTTCATGGGAAAATCTGTGGTAGTACACACTGAAATTATGAAAAATATTATATTTTATTTGTAAGATCTCCCCATATAATTAATTTTTAAAAACACACACAATTCAGACTTTCGTAATGATTAAATTATTCATTATATCATGATCTGTACAAAAATCGAAAGCAAGTAAAATGTTATGAAAATTTACGAAGAACCTAAAAATATATTATACTTCCATTATATTATTTACAATAAACAATATATATTGTTTTAATTGGCATTTAACAACAGTAATGTTGAAATGAATCAGTATTTCTCTTTAGGTAAAAAATATGTCTATCAATTATATGAGACGAATGTTTCATGTAGTGTACGAGTATACTTATATGCATCACATCATATGAATAACTCTTATAATAATATACAGCTATATTTATTGGACTAATAAATTTTTAGACCAATTACATTAACGTAGTAATTATCACTATTTAATTAGGTTCTCCTTATTTAATTCCTTATAGAAACAACAACATCAAAACTAAATATATAAGCCAAAAGATTTCAACAAAAAGATGAACGCAAAAAAAAGCCAATGTAGATAGTAAATTTAAAATTTTGTTAAAGTTTTTAGTTTTAATCATCGATTTAGCAGCTAATTACAGAGAGCGTAAATTGGTTAAATGGGTGGAGTAAACAGAATTAGCGCGAGTTCGCAAAGCGTGATGATGCTAATAACGCTAATTATAGCAAGTGCCTGATTCATGGAAGCGGTGCAATAAAAAAATATGTTTACTTTAGACAGTGCAAACAGCTCCCTTAATACCGCCCACCGAAGCTGAAAAGTTATAAGTGATGTTGCTTTAAGATGTGCTAAACATCAAGGATTTTGAACTAATTTAATGCTGTAAGAAGCGTCCTTTTTATGCTTTACTCGTGTCTCAATTAAAAGAAAAAAGAATTGATGTTCAATGTTTTGTAGATAATTTATATCTTTATATTTTAGAAAATTCATATATATAAAATAATATTTTTAGGACAATTATAACACTTAAATTGTTGACAATAAGAAAGATTACTTTAATTACCTTCGGTTTGCCCCACCATCGTTGCCACCTTCAATCTGAATTGGAATTATTCTTGTCTTTGGCTGGTTTTCCTGATTGTTCTGATATCTTCTGTTTAATGTGGGCAATTCTGGCTGATTTTGGCCTTCATCCATTCGAACCAATTGCGGTGACAACACTCTCATGATACGTTGCGTGGGTTGTGATAGTGGTACCTGTGTATTGTTTTGCGCTTCAGGGTTTTGTTTCATATCAATTATAATCCTTAGTTGTGGTTGCTGATTTCCTTGCCTGCCCTGATTACTCGTTTCTGTACTCGACACTTCCATTTGTATGGGAACAACTCTTCCCTGTGTATTTTCGCGTGGTAAGCTTTTCCTATTTTCAGAAGGCCGTGTTGACCAGTTTGGCTGAACTGGTTGCTGATACTTAGGCGGACTAATGACATCACGAGCATTTCTTTGAATTTCATTACTTTTCCTCACCCATTCCGGTTCTTGATTTGATTCCCTTGGCGGGGTAGCCAACTCTCGGCTTTGACTTTTTCTTCCGTCTAATGGTCTTTGACACCAAGCAGGTGGAGGGGTT
The DNA here is from genome assembly GCA_033558755.1 of Philaethria dido. NCBI lineage: Eukaryota > Metazoa > Arthropoda > Insecta > Lepidoptera > Nymphalidae > Philaethria > Philaethria dido. The sequence goes on from JAKGSA010000556.1 coordinate 21,526, forward strand.
TTAGTTTTTTCCTTTTGTGTTTTAACCCACGGCGGTATTGAATTTGGGCTCTCAGGACAGTAATATACGGGTTCTTGATTGACATATACTGCTTCTCTTTGGGGACTGTTATTGTATTCTGGTTGACTACTTTGTTTCTTCGGTGACACTGGTATAGAAATGGTAGATTGGTATCGAGTTTCTGGAGGAGTTGTAGCAGGCATTGATTTATTTTCTTGTTGCCTCCACGGTGCGCTTTCCTGTGCTCTATTATTATTATTATTATCTTGAGAAACCCACGGAGGAGAATATTGTTGTTGAGGATTTTGTATATGTACAGGAACCTTTTTATTTTCCTGTTTCCAAGATGGTTTGTAATTGTTTTCTGTTTGGTTATTAACGGGCTCATTAGCTTTCCATGGAGGGCTATACGCTTGTTGCTGGTCAACATTTTGGTAAGTATTATTTACTACTGGTTGATTGTCCCGAGGATATCTATTGAGTGTGCTCGTTCGCCAAGGAGCAGAATTAGATGTCTCAGTGCCTGAAGATGGTTGTGCTTCTTTTATATTATCCGAATTAACATTATTGTAAATACCTTGATTACTTGGAAAGTTGTCTTGATTGCGTTGACCAACTCTAGGGAGAGTATGAAATACTGAATTATTTGGAGATTGGCCATAACTTGGAGCTTGTTGTTTCACAACTGGAGAAAACGGTCCACGATTCATCTGTGGTGATTGAGGACTATTATTGACACTCGAAGGAGAGTCACGTCTATCTGGTTGCCTCCAATAATTATTAGGGGAAGGTGAAAATGGAGCGCTATTATTTGATGGGGATTGGTTCGGAAATGGTTGAGGGCTCTTATTAAACTGTGAGTCCTGGCGTACTAGCATTTCTCTCATATGCGGTGTACCGTTAGTATTCGGTGACGCAGAATTTTGGTGAGCGTACTGTGCTTCAGGTCTGTGTAAAGGACTATCAGGTGATTGATTTTGGTAAGGATTGTTTTGCCTTTGTATATTACTTGGAGAAGAATAATTTTGTGGAATATTTTGAGACGGTAATTTTACAGTAAGAGGACTAGGAGCTTTTTCGACGAATTTAGGGACAGGACCCAAACGTTGCGCCTCGGCTTTCTCTGCCTCCCAGTGGTATGGACTATTGGTTTTTCTTAGCATACCTATAGGGTTCTCTGGTATAACTATTTCAGGTCTCTCGCCGAGGGCAATTGGCTTAGGAGCTTTATCTTTCGGGGCTTCTATTATTAAAGGAGGCGGTGGAGGTGGTGCTGGTATTTTTAGTGGTGGTGGTGGAGGAGGAGGGGGCGCAGGGCCTCCTTGTGGGTAATAGTTATTATTGGGTTGTTGTGCATAGGCTTGTTCTTGTTCTTCTAATGATTTTTGACGGGCCATTCTTCGTGCCATACTTGGTGTCTTAATTTGTGATAAATCTAATCCTCCTGGTGTGTAGGTAAATGGTTTTTTGTCTTTCGTCATCATAGCATTTTGGATACATGCTGGTGGTTCAGCACCTCCCATTGGCTGAAAATGAGGAATAAATATCGATTTTATATTTGTATTCGTTACAATCTATTTTAAAATTATCTATCAATAATTAAGACATTTTTAATTTATGTGTGATATTTTTGCTAAAACTTTAATATACAAACGTTATTCCTAAGCAATTAATGCATATAATAATATGATTAAATAAATACATATATTTGCAAATGCACATTACTTTTTTTGACTTTTATAGTTTCTATTTGATCTCTTATTTCTTACGAGGATATGTTCATATTATATATATATATATATATATATATATATATATATATATATAT
>JAKGSA010000556.1:23454-61533 GCA_033558755.1 Philaethria dido
TATATATATATATATATATATATATATATATATATTTAATTTTGCTAACACTTTTCTTATACTTTAAGTAACTTAAAAATTAATAAAATATATTTTTATATGTTTACTAACATTAACCTGAGTCTTGCCGAAGTTCGGGATGCGGCCGACATGTCCAGTGACTGGCGCGGGTCCGTATCTGGAATGCGTCCAAATATCGTGTTATTTTTACACGTATGACAACACCGACGGACACAAACACTGACGGCCATTGTTGACCCATTCCGCTTTGACTGTTTAAAAACTTGTATTTGTATAAAGCGACGAAAAACTGCGACTTTGATTTTTTGTTTTATAAACATTTATTGTTACCAAACATCCACTTTATTGTTATAGAGGAGGTTTTAAAAACTTTGTTGCTTTTAATGGTATTATCATATTAAAACAATGCTTTTTGGAATTTATTAATTATTCTACCTAATTTAAAAAAATATGCAGAAAGTACATACATACATAGCTTCACGCTGTATCCCGCATTTAGCAAGGGGAACCTAAGAGGGAACCTAATGTTAAGACAATCCGTTCCCCACTTTCCGCCAAATTGAGGTGCTGAGTGGCGGAACTCAACGCTGCTGCGCTTTGCCTTGTTACCAAACCCAGGAAATAAAAATACTAAACTTTACATTTACTGGAGTGGGAATCGATCCCACAACCTGACATATTATATTTGTATTTCTCTTGCAGCTTAGCCATTTTTACCGTGTAACAGGGTATTCAGAAAGAACCTGGTATCAAGAGACTTCGTTCTCCAAATTCCGCCCAAACTCGAGAGATTACGTGTCGAGTGGTGGAACTCAAAGAAAGGATCTGTCTTGCCAGGGCAAGGAAATGGAAATAATTAAAATATAATCATTGCCCCAAGTGGAAATCGAACCCACAACACAATTGTCTATTGTAGTCTCTTTAGAATTTTCATTTAATTAGTCATTTTGTGAAAATGCCAATTGTTTTAAAATCCTACTAATGATATAAAAAAATCTTGATACTGGTAACTACTTGAACACGTAAAATATTTTGGCATAGAGCTACATATATAATGAGCGCAGTTATATTCAACTTTGTCGTGGAATAGCCAAATTATTATATTAGTCACTTCACTGGATATATAAATCCTGATTATTATTTTAGGACCTAATGCATATTGGTCTAAAATAGCTTCGGAAAGAGCGTACATACATTAATGAAACAACAGTTGTGCCTAGTTTGTAATATGTTAGTAATTATAAAGCTAAAATATGAAAATCTTTTAAGGAATCATGGATATGTTGTAGTTAAATTAAACAATAGAATTATTACTGTCAATGTGATTCATTTAACTTCATACCCTAACTTTAATTGATGTTCAACAATTTTTGATTTTGTAGGTATCTATCAGTGGTTGCTACATTGTTATACAGTGCGTTTAATTTTTTTTTTTTTACTTCACGCTGTATCCCGCATACAGCGGTGTAGGCAGAGGGAACCAGAGAAACCTAGTGTTAAAACACTCCATTCTCTTTCAATATTTTCGTTCCCTACTTTCCGCCAAATTGTGGCATTGCGTGTTGAGTGGCTGAACTCAACGCCGCACTTTGTCTTGTTACCAAACCCAAGAAATGAAAATACTAAATTTTACATTTCCTAGAGTGGGAATCGAACCCACAACCTGTCGCGTTTACAGTCGCACGCTTGTGCCTCTGCGTTTAAAATAATTTATCAAAAATTATTTATATATCCATTATTATTGAAATTCACAAGTATGTACTAAGTATAAACGATTTCTAGTAAACTAATAGTACCCTACTTATACTATGAGTGTAATATAATTTAGGAGCCTAAACTTACCCGTTAGCAGCCATCCTGTCGAAGTAATATCGATGCTTCAATAGCTCCAACTGGAAGTGAGATCATATCGACATTAGCATAATAACAGATGCTTCGGGAGACGGGGAACTCGTTCAAGGTTAAATATTGCAGGCGTGAACGTCTACGATATTCTTGCATTGCTTTAGTTTAAACTATTCTCATGCATTTTCACGTAACATATTGAATATATTTTTAAATAAATAGAGACACAATGTCACGTCGTTTTCTGCTTTCCCATATAAAGTTATAAAATCTGTGATATGAGTAGAGAAATATAGCCTCAATTATTTGTTTAAAAACATATTAGTACCTAAATTACATATAAATTTATTTATTTGTTATTAATATACGTATTCTGTAACTACATATACGTTCGTCGTTATTAACGTAAAAAGGATTTTTTTTATTATCTACCTAGGACTCAAACAAAAAACATGTTTGAATCCATAAGTTTTTAATGTCTTTTTTCTTTTAGCACGTTTATTTATCTATATATAGAAGGACTATGCCATAATTAGTCACACCTGCCTAGTGTCCAGTTACCTAAATCTAGCATGGAAAATACTAGTCAACTCTGATCTATAGATGCCAAGGATGGTATGTGATGGCAGAATTTGGCACTCTCACGATAATTATAGTCGATGGCTAGACGCCAACCCAGTTTTAGCTCAACTACGCCTTACGTTCCACCGAACGAGCAATAAATTTACTTTTTTCCGAACATTCGTTTACCATTCATTCGCAGGAGTGATGAAAAATTAATGATTTATGCAGGAAGCACTAATATTTGCTTTACTTCGTTTGCAGCTTCGTTTACACAGAGTTTTGTTCTACTAAAACTTTTAAATGTTTAATACCTATTTGCCCCTGGATATACATTTTGCAAAATGTATAGAGAGAACGCATATGCATATTTGTAAATAATAACTACATGCTGGATGACAAAAGAGATATTTTTAATTTAAAAAAAAATAAGAAAGAGCGATAAACTTATATTTAATTAATGCAGAATTTTTAATCTATCTTGATGAGTCATTTTGTAACTTAAAAATATTATTTACACTGAAATGACCATATTATCGTTAATATTGTTTACCTAATTTGGCCTGTTTGTTTGACTTATGTAGATGACTACCTGTGATTAGAATAATTACTGGACAAACATATTTGCTAATGCTCTGAACATCATCACTGAGTTAATCAATAGATTCACATTTACATTGGACTGTATATGACATATAGTAAAAAGAAGCTTTTTAAACATTAACACTGGAAGTAGGTTATAGACCTTCATATAATAATGGAATGCATAAAAAAAATATGATGCCTGTGCTATTACGTGCTACGAAATTATATAGATATAGACATAGTGAACTCTAGGTGTAGGTTCAAGTCGTACATTTTCATCAGAATTAAACCAAATTATATAATTCTCTTTCTTCTTTCTACTTCGTAGAACAAATGCGTCTGATTTATCTTGCAAAATATGATCCAGCAAATATAACTTTAAATGTCGCAAGTTAAAAAAAAGGTTTTTAAAAATATTAATAAGTTTAGTTACAACATAGTTGGATACAGATTTATTTCTATTTGAGGTAATCAAAAGTCATTTATCCACATTTAATTTTTCCCTTTTTTGTGTGTAAAAATACTTTAGGGACTTAAAGCACATTATTTAAGAACTACAAAATAGAAGGAAACTATTAAATGAAACTATTTTAACCTGATTAATCGCATATATTTTAATATTCGGAAATACATTTTTGGAAACTTGAAATTTCGATCAAACACTTTAGAATAGTATGTGGTCACATATAGACCACGTCTACCCAGTACGTAATTAAACCGGTTAAAATAGTATCATTTAATATGAGTAAAAAACGCAAAAATCAAGGACCTCATTAGAAGGAAACTAGCTAATAGCATGTACAGATTACAATAGAATAAACAGATTTTTGTAACATATTTATATACGACTTATTTAATTTTCAAAATGTAACTTTCATACTATTTATGTAAAAATTGCTGTTTTACACCTTACAATTACCTGTGGCTCCCGCTGGTGCATAAAATACGCAATGCCTCCATAACGTGTATGTCAAACACATGTGTAACATTTATTTTAATTTAATATTTAAGGTATTTCAATGGCCTGTCGTGGCGCAGAGGCACAAACGTGTGACTGTAAACGTGGGTTCCATTCCCACTCCAGGAAATGTAAAAGTATTTTCATTTCCTGGGTTTGGTAACAAGGCGCGGCGTTGAGTTCCGCCACCAGCACCCTATGCCTCAATTCGGCGGAAAATGGGGAACGGAGTGTCTTAACACTAGGTACTCAACTTCCATCTGCCTACCCTGCTATATGCGGGTTACAACGTGAAGCTAAAAAAAGGATTTTAATTGCGATTTTCACAAAAATAAGTGAAAAGTTTTTCATTAACATACTAATATATATATATGTAGATGTCACAAAAACTGAGAATTGACGAAAAAAATGTTTTGAAATTTTAATAATATTTTTGTAATGTACAAGCTACATATTTTACTTACCACTGTTTTAAAAAGAAATTTATTTACGTACTTTATTTAATTAAATAAGTAATACCTATACTTGCTTGCGAATTTCATAAATAAACAGAAAGAATATAAAGTAACAGTGAAAAACATTCACTTTTTGTTTACAAAGGAGTAAAGGAGTTCTGAATTAAATGAATATTTGTTGTTTTATAAAGTACCTAAAAATGAATACATAAAGTATAATAGTTTATAAGTGGAGATATATGTAAATATTTTTACCCAACTGTCAGAGGAGAGTTATGTGATTCTTTATTACCTCATATCTTCCAAACCCTTGGACCGGAATTATATAATTAAGGTGACGTTAGATAGGTATTGATACTCTAAGTGTTCTTAGATATGTAACGTCACTCTTAATTCAATATGGCGCCCTCTAGAGGGAATTACGTCATGAATAAAAACAAAAAAAATCGTAGATGGGTATCTTGTGGGGTACCAAATGAAAGGACTTAATTAGCACATTTCAAACATATAACACATAACTAGCTTTTTTTTATAGCTTACTTTATTTGTATTTGCTTTCTAAATTTGAAGAATTGGTTAAGTCGGGTTTTTTGTTCTTTATAATAATTATGTGTGCTATTTAAGTTTACACTTCACTCGCATACACAGGGCAGGCAAAGAGAACCTAGTGTTAAGATATAAATTTCCACTCAATTTTAGAAGCATTTCGTTTTGAGTGGCGGAACCCAACGCCACATTGTTTTACCAAATCAGGCATAAATCAAATAACAGAATAGAAATCAAACCCACCCAACGGACATACAAATTCTGGCTCTCACTATTGTGACACGACATCGTCAATATTTAAATAACGAATTCTTTAATTTTGCTATTCTGCTTCTAATATTGTAAATAAACATCCCAACATTTCGTTTCCAATAGTAACAGGTCAATTGTAAGAGCTGCATTCAACAGTACGTTCAAATATGTAATTCCAGATTCAGATGTCAAATCTGAGGCCTGCACATGTTGGCATGACTAATGCCCTACCTGCGCCAAGACGCCGACCTTTCATGAAACATTGATATCTCCACAAATGCAAATGCTCAAAGCAAACTTATACCTGATTATTATTGCTGACAGGAAGTAGAAATATGTACTTAAAAATAAAAATTCGATTTATTTTAGGGTCTAGATTAAGTTATATATTTTTTAAATTCTGATTATCTTAGTTTTTTTTTTTCTAACTTCACACAGTATCCCACACATCGCAGAGTAGAAAGAGGGAACCAGAAGAACTAGTGTTAATACACTCCGTTCTCTTTTAACATTTCCGTTCTCCTCTTTCCGCCGAATTGTGGCAATGCCTGTTTAGTGGCGGAACTCAACACCGCGCAAAGCTTAGTTAAAGTAATTTAACTAAATATATCATATAAGTCGTATAAAACAATTTGAATAATTAATGTAAGTTTTAAATACTTTAAGGTGTTTTTTGATATGTAATAAATTTATTCAAAAAATCAATAATAAATATTCTTTTAATACTTTTTTTTTTATTTATAAACTTTAGGTGAAACTCACAAAATAATGTTATTTTTGCAAGTTTTATTACAATTTACACAACTGACATTTCTTTGACAGCCATTTCTTTTCATTTTTTCATTTTTCATTTGACGTTTCTGTCAAAATCTATTTAAAATTCTACTTATTTATCCAAAATTTCAGCTTTTATATTAAAAAAATATGATAAATAACAAGAAACGAATGCCGAGTAATATTTTATTTATTTGTCTTAAATCTAAGTACAAATGTGTTTATGCATGCGCTAAATCCGAGCTTTGAGTCAGTAACGTTACTCACGACTTACGTATGGAGCTTGCGATTACGCACGTGGAACGTGCTATATATACTATATATGTTTAATTTTTCATAAAAAACACTTTTTATGGTGTTGTTTTACGGAATTTTTGTTTCAAATTCATGAAGGAAAATTTAAAAAATCTATTTAAAACTGGTTAAAAGTATTGAATAATAATAATAGAGATTTTCATACATACATAGCTTCACGCTGTATCCCGCATATAGTTGGGTAGGCAGAGGTAACCTAGTGTTAAGACACTCCTTTCCCCATTTTCCGCCGGATTGAGGTATTGCGTGCTGAGTGGCGGAACTCAACGCCGCGCTTTGCCTTGTTACCAAACCCAGGAAATGAAAAAATCCATTTCCTGGAGTGGAAATCGAACCCACAACCTGTCGCGTTTACTGTCATATAGTTGTGCCTCTGCGCCACGGCAGGCGCTTATATCGCGATAGAGATTTTCGCTAAAAGAATTATAAAAAATATCTCATAAATTATGTTTAAAGGTATTACTTTAAAAGTGGGTAATAATGTACGGAAACTTTTTTAAGCGGCTAAGTCACTAGAAGTCAAAATGATTATATAAACGTATCTAGAAACTATTTAAATTGAACTGTTAGCTCCAATACTATATGTATAAAGAAGAACGTGATTTGGTTACTTTTTCCTAGATCTTTTTGAAAATTCGAAGTATATTTACATATATTAGTGTAACTGTTGACGCGTAAAATATGCGTTGCCTTGGCAACATATATATCATTTTACACAAAGTATACTGGTATATTAAACACATACTAGTGTGTGTAATATTTGTTTTATATTTCTTTTTCTTTTTTTTTTAACTTCACGCTGTATCCCGCATATAGCAGGGTAGTCAGAAGGAACCTGAGAACCTAGTGTTAAGATATTCCGTTCTCTTTCAACAATTCCGTTCCCCACTAAATAAAATAAATAAATTAAATATACGTAAAAAATATAAATAATATAAAAATACAAAACATATATAAATTTAATATACGTAGAATTGAAAATACTGACATTAATATGCTAAATGACTATTTGAAAACGCTTATCTATCTATCAAAACAAAGAATAAATTGATTTGGATTATAACGCATTAAGAAAAACGTTACCCATTTGATTTTTTTCTAAATGTATTAAAATTTAAGTATGACATATTTCATAATCCCTCCACATATCACAAATTTAAACGTACCGTTTGCCACTTAGCACGCAATGTCTTTGAACGACAAAGAATAGATTATTGAGTGACGTATCTCTAAGTTCTGTCTCTACCGAGCAAAATAATAAATAAAAAGTACATTTATAAAAAGCAGGTTCATATATTTTAATAAGAATACTATTTTATATGAATTATCACTTCAAGCCCATATGATTATTTTTAAGTTGATTCCTGCCTTCTCGTCTATTTACTTGCCTGGTTATAGTTAGCCTAAAATGACTTTATAATAAATTTAAAAACACATTAATAAACAAAAAATTATAAAAGTTAAGCTATTGTTCACGTAAATTATACATACGCAAAAGATACGAGTACGTATTAACACTCAGGCGCACGCGACAAGACTTCAATTTTACAAATATTTTTTCGTCTCACTTGGAAATTTTTTAAAGTAACAGCTTCACTGAGCCGCTGTGCAGTAAGTGATGGAACTTTAATTTCGAAATTATTCTAACTAGTGGTATGTACATCGCATGATAATTCAATGATAATCGATGATTATTCATTGTAAATCATTAAAACAATAAAAAAATAATAATTTGAGTTAATTTAACCATACGGGATTTGAACCCAAAGCCTTACGTATATATACTCGTATGTATATGCAGAAGACGGTATAAGTTACATTCACTTTAGTTTTCATAATGATTTATAAATACATGAATTTGAGGATACAATTTTGAAGAAGCTTATTATACGAGTATATATACACTTAGCTTTTTCACCCATACGATAACTACGTGACTAACGTGGGCGCAATCACGAATTCCATAGGAATGTTTTTCCATTACACTATAAATAGATACACCGTAAATATTAAATTATAGATAGACCATGATGAAATTTTTTCTTTTAACTTTTTTAATACTTTATGTATTAAAAAAAAAAAATTAGATCTAAATTAAATTTAATATTTGTGACTTATAGTAAAAATTCAATAAACAATGAATTCATATCACAATTAATTAGTATTATTATCGTGCTCTTGAAAATGTTATTCATTTTGACATAACTTTTTAACATTTTGAAAATTTTAAAAAATATATGAAACTTAATGATTTAAATATTAATATTTCTAGATATAAGCTTTATGTTCCATAAGCTAATATTAATTTTCATTTCCACTTACCTATACTAAAGTAAAGTAATCCAAAAATCACAGTTCACAGGTAAATTATAAAGATTCGTAAACACGGTCGCGTGGACGTCGCGTCGTTCGTTCGGATGCAGCCGGGCGCCCGGGCAGGCGGCGATTGAGCGAGCGTAGGCGCGTACTATCGATATGCTAAATTAATACCTGCTTTTGAAAAATTTTACTTTTGTCTTATGATTGTGAGTTTAAAAAATGTGCTTTGTAATTAGTAGTTGCTGGTTTTTCCAAGTGATAGGTCCTTTTGTTATTTTTATGGGGTATAGTGAATGAACTTTCATTATTTTGTGTATGGGAGTTTAGTATAAATACAATATTAAAATACTAGATAATTTCTATTTAATTGTTTACTACATTTTTTATATGTTACTTATTGTCCAAAACTTTACTGGGCAAATTAATAAATGTGTTTACCCCATATCACAGGGGAGGGAGAAAATACTAGGCCTATATTCCTTTTCTGTACTTTGCGCTCGTTTCAGATATAAGATTTTAGGTGCCAGAATCAAATTAAAGATATTTGTACATAAAATAGATTTTGACAGATAATCATCACGTTTATTCTGGTACATGTCGGTTAAGTTCTTCCATATTCGTTTTAATTAGGAAATAATCAAACATATACCGACAAACATATAACACATAACTAAACCTAATTACTATCAAAAAACTTTAACGACAAATAACAGTTATAAATATGAATTCTTGCTCTAGGTGTAAACATTTCCATTAACACACAAGATAAATTGATACTAAATATAATTTAAATCGATACTTAATCATCGTATTCACATAATCGTTGCGCAATTCTCAAGTGTTTGTACTGACTGTAGTTATAAATTTTGATGCAAATCAAAGGATGGAGATATATATTTATAATTTTTAAATTTTAGTTTATCTAAGACATAAGTTAAGTAAAAGCTTTATATATACTTACACTAAACCAATGTGTACAAGATTTATCAATATTTTATTTAATTTAAATATAATAAATCGATATATTGTGATAATATCGATACAACAACAACATCACTAGATTAGCAAATAGTTTTATTTCGGACGCACACTCACTGGTTTGTCTCACCACTCATTACTAGTCAGGGTTTCTTAATTCACAACCTTCAAATTCATGTAAAAAAGACGAATAGCCTCGCGCCTGCAAACATTATTTATAGAAAAGAAAAGCTCTACCATTATTTCTTATCTCAAAATACATTTTAAATAAATGATTCATGACAATCATAGAGGCCATCATGGTGCAGTGGGAGAGCGTCTGATTGTAAATGCGTTGGGTCGTGGGTTCGATTTTCACTGGAGGAATAATTATGTTTTTTTAGGTAGTAGGCAGAGGGAATCAAAGAACCTAATGTTAAGACACTCCGTTCTCTTTTAACATTTCTATTCCCCACTTTCCTTTGAAATGAATCATTGGGTGCTGAGTGGCGGAACTCAACGCCGCGCTTTGCCTTGTTACCAGAGCGAGAAAATGATAAAATTACTATATATTATTGAATATTTTCATTTCCTGGAGTGGAAATCAAACTCACAACCTGTCGCGTTTACAATGGAACGCTTGTGTCTCAGCCCAACGAAACGACAGGTATAATTATATTTAAATTATTTACATTTCGTTATGGTAACGACTAAACGCGGCGTCAAGTTACACCACTAAACACACTCGAATAGAGGCAGAAAGTAAAGAATTCAGTGTCTTGACTCTCTGACTACTATGCGAGAAAAGGCGTGAAGCTGATTCATGACCTATTTTAATTGTGCGAGTATAGTTTATTTATAAATAATGTTTGTCCTAATGGTAGCTAGTTGAATATCATCATCAAGTTCTAAATCAATTAATCAATTGTTACTAGCATGTGTTTAGATTGATATCTGTATGTTGATGTGGGCTTTTGTTGTCTTCTCGGTATATTTAATACTAGCTTTCCGCCCGCGGCTTTGCCCGCGTGAAATTCGGTTATATCGCGCGATATGATAAGGAGTATCCTATAGCCTTTCCCAAGGTCTAGACTATTTGTCAAAATTGGTTAAATGGTTTACGTGGTGAAGTTGTAAACAGTTGAACAATCTTACATGATTTTATGTTTGACAATAAGGAACTTCCATACAAACTTTAAACCCCTATTTCAACCCCCTCTATCATTTTTTTCGCGATAAAAAGTATTCTATGTCCTTTCCCAAGTTTAATTCTATCTTCATACCGAATTTCATCAAAATCGGTTCAGTGGTTTAGGCGTGAAAGCGTAACAGACAGACAGACAGAGTTACTTTCGCATTTATAATATTAGTAAGGATTCTGTAATATGTATATTTATATATCATGGATGGTATATATCATGCCAGAACTGACTACAAAAAGCTATGAAATTACTAGCTGTTACTCGCGGCTTCGCTCACGTGATTAATGGCAGTTCATATTACATACTATAGTGTATAGTGCGTATATGCGGTAATTCGAAGACATTGAAGTAGGTAGATTTACATGAATCAAAAAAAAATTGCCAGACATGGGCAATTTTTTTTTAAAATAAAACATATTATATTATTTGTTATAACATTTATACTTAATAAAAGGTATCTTATTTCCTTTTTAATACCTCTAAGAATATGTGTACAAAGTTTCACCATAAGCGCTAGAGTAGTTTTGGCGTGAAAGCGAAACATAAATTTATAATAATAGTATGGATTTTAAATATAACAAAGTAAAGATATTTTTTATGTAATTAGAAAAACCACCCAACACGGCAACAACAATCGCTTCATCATACACTAGGTGACAGTCAAGTGGTACTGCACAGTACTTAGTGAATTGCACATTTGAAACGAGGTAGTTAAACGATTTTATTATTTTTCTCATTTATCATCAAATTCTTTAACAAATTATAAAAAAAATAGCTTAGGTAGAAGGTGCCCCTTAAGCCTACCATTAGATGACAAACCTCAGGTACGACTTGACTTGCCTGTTCTCTTTTTGCAACGCAATGGAACCCGCACGAATCCTTGTAAAATTAAGGAGTCTCTTCTTTATATTCATAATGCTTAAAGAGTTCTTTGATATACGATATATTTTTATTGACATATATACAAAATAAAAAAATATTTTTATAATAGCCAAACCTATATTATAATACGTGAAGCAAGATGCAAACCAAAGAATCTTAGTACCTTTTTACAAAAATTACGCGATCAAAGGAGCATGAAATTTGACATAACTATAATTTATATAGAGAAGGAGTGCAAAATTCTAATATTTTTTAAATAATGCATAATCAGTACATTAAACTGATAAAACAAATGTAACACACACTATCTTGTGTTTGACATTTACTTTTATATATAGTGACATATTTTATTAACGCGTCAACAGGGCCTCTAGTAGTCGTTCTAGCAATTTGAACCAAAGTATGTATATCATGCATGTATATAGAGTATTATGTACCCATTATAGAGTACGTAGAAACCCGCACACGTGTGCAACCTTGCTGCAAGAATTTGGCCCATGTTCAACGTCATATAGACAGGTAAGCTATTACCTGATTTTCAAGAATAATAATGAATGACCTTGGAAAGTTTCAGTTTCACAAAACGTTATGTTTTAATTTTGATATTTTAAGTTTTCATTTTCATTCCTTTTCGTATAAAAAAGGCAGAATGAGATTAGTTTCCATATTTTTATTAGATTAACATTATAGTAGCTTCTTATTTTTTCTACCTTTACGACGTATCCCGCTGTATGCACATAGCAAGCAAGGTAGACGGGTCCTGAGAACCTAGTGTTAAAACACTCTGGTTCTATTAAGATTTCCGTACCACACTTTCCGCCTAATCGAAACATTGCGTGCTGAGTTGCGGATCTCAACGCCGCACTTTGCCTTATTACCAGAGCGAGGAAATGAAAATACTAAATATTAATTATTATTATTTTTAATATTTTCATTTCCTGCAGGGGGAATCGAATCCACAACCTGTCGTGCTTACAGTCGAACGCTTGTGCTCTGCGCCACGACTGTCGTATAGTAATAATAATCAAGGTGGCTGGAGTAATTTAGTGATAAGCATCTATATCTAGTGCGAAAACAATAGTAGAAGCCTACATAGCCCTTTGCTTACCAGACTTGTGTACCATTTAAGTATAATAAAATAGAAACACTCTCCCGACATTTGAATTCGCAATCATCGTGTACAGCAGACACTTTCCGTCGACAAAACGACGTCATATGCATAATTTTAGAACATTGAAAACATCAGCTTATCATTAAACTCGTAATAAAACTAAAATAAACGCGAGAACATTTTAAAATTGCCTCAAAACCGGGTGAATATCTAAATTTTCTCCGGAAATAGCAGTTGGCACACCCAAGGCTTCGTATGATTGGTGACTCACTTGGTCATGTGCTGGCTCAGGGATATATACCTGATAGTTAAACATAAACTAGTTGTGGGAATGATTATATCTTTTAAATCATTTTTAAGAATAATATTTTTGACTTTGGGAGGCCATTGTGACGCAGTGGAATATTGATTGTAAACATGATTGGTTGTGGGTTCGATTTCTACTCAGGGGATTAATTATACTTAAGCTTACTTTTATTTCTCCGCTCTGGTAAGACAACGTGCGGCGTTAGGTTACACTACTTAATACACAATGACTCGTATTCTGGCAGAAAACGGCGGGCAAAGGGTCTTGACACCAGATTTAGTCTGACCACAATGCGAGGGAGAGCTGAAAAAAAAAATTTGATATTCGCTAGAATTAATTATTTTAATAAAATCAAATTATATATACACTTGATCGCGTATTCAATACTTTAAAAATTCGATGAGGTAAATCAAAAATAATAAAAAAGAAGCATTCCTTAAGATTTTTTATTTTTACACGTCCTAATAGAACCTAGTGATAAGCTATGATTTTTTCATTTATTTTTTTAACGAGACAAAAAGGTAGTACATTGCAACACTAATTCTAATGAAGTCAAAAAATATAAGATTTTGGAAGGAATAGATTATTTTTTTTATATTTTCGGCCTCATTATTTTGTTATAGGAATATATATTTTTATCTTAAATATCTTACAAAGAAAAATCTAAATGTTCAAAATGTTATATATTTTAATATAGAACTATGTATACTTGCATTACCTACTACATTACTTATACTTATTATCATAAGTATAACAAATGAAATAATCACCTAAAGAAATCTATATACTAAATCACCTTAACCCAATAACTTAGATATTTATTCATGATTAATGCACTGTTTATAAACTACGACCACGGCAGTGTATGTTATTATTTGCATTGTTTTACATGTTTTAACTTGCAAATAAAAAGAGCTTCATATTTTTTCAAAACTCTAAAACAATTATTACTTATTCTTCAAAGTAATGAGTAGATTCATATTATTACGCAGCTTCACCCTTTATCCCGCATAATAGAGTAGTCAATCAGAACTCAGTGTCTAGACATTTCGTTTACCGCAGCATTCGTTTCTCCATTGGGATTAACATTAAGGATGAGTAAACGTACGAGTAAGTAGAATACTACTTACTGTAAAAAATAGTCAATCAATATATTTTTTTACATCTACAAATTTTAATCAACTTTTACAATCGAATACCAGGCTCAATTGAAATTCGAAAATTTTGAAATCCACAACCTACAACCTACTTTAAAGCCAGACATTGTCTCCTGCGCCACGATGACTTCTACAGTCTGATGATAAATAAAAACAATAATTGGCGCATTGTGGGATTGCTTACTATTTTTTCTCTTATAGAAAACGTTAGGTTTCGCACAAAACATCTTAATAAATGATTAAATTATATCCACTTCAAGCTTTTTCCTGCATAATACAGTAGTTAAAGGGAACCCAATGTCGAAACTTCAACCGTCTAATGCGAAATTGAGACATTGCGTGTTCAGTGACGGTTCTCAAATAATGAAAATAAATATTATTAAATAAAAAATGGAACTCAGAACCATCGCCTATACAGCAAGAAGCACTGCACCACGATGCTCTGAATAAAAATTAGTAGTTATTTCTTTGTATTTCGCTAAATCTGGCAAAAGTAGGCTCAATTTACATTTGTATTAAATAAAATTGAAAGACAAATGAATAATAAATATATATAAATTATAACATATTATATATGAAATATCGTATTATAGTACCGGAAATATTCTCTAGGACGTCGTCAATGCGGTATGCTCTTCCCACGTCGAGCTGGGGCAAGGTTAAAACGACATTGGGATTGGATTCTTGAATACCAAATGTATAGTTTATAATTTAAACTTAAGCTTATAGCTATATTAAAATAGCAGATGTTAAAATGTTAGCATAAATACTTATTAAATTGAAAATGGAGCTTTGTAAGCTATAGGTTTACTGAAAATTTCAAACAAATAGATAAGTGTAATTTATTATTTACTTTTGTAATTGAAAAAATATCTATATTTAACACATATTTTTTTTCAGCTTTACGCTGTATTCCGCGTATTGCAAGGTAGGCAGAGAGAACCACACAACCTAGCGTTCATGAACACTCTTTTAACATTTCCGTTCCCCCACTTTCCGCTGAATTAAGGCATTGCATGCTGAGTGGCGGAAATCAACGCCGCGCTTTGCCTTGTTACCAGAGGGAGGAAATGAAAATACTAATATGTTATTTAATATTTTCATTTCCTGGGGTTAAAAGCTTGTCGTGGCGCAGAGGCACAAGCGTGTGACTGTAAATGCGACAGGTTGTGGATTCGATTCCCACTCCAGGAAATAGAATTTTTCATTTCCTGGGTTTGGTAACAAGGCAAAGCGCGGCTTCGTGTTCCGCCTTAATTCGGCGGAAAGTGGCGAACGGAGTGTCTTAACACTAGGTTCCCTGCTATATGCGGGATACAGCGTGAAGCTATGTCAATATTATTTAATATTTTCGTTCCTGGGGTGGAATCGAACCCACAATCTGTCGACTTTACTGTCGCACGCCTCTGCGCCACGACAGGCGTACGGCAGATCCAATAATTAAAAAAATGAAAATAGTAAGATATGTGGAAAAAAACGATAGTTAAAGAAAACGTAAACAGGGTCAGCCTCGAGGCTAAAAATAAATTATATTTCGGAATATTCCCGCTGCGCCCGCGCCGCTCTGACCTCACTTATAAATATTTAACGGAGTAACATAAACTTTCCTTGCAGAAATTGACCAATACGTGGCAACATTACATTTTAACACATAATATTTAAAAAAATTGACATTTATTTATAAAATAATAAATTATAAATATATTCCTAATGACAATATAAAAGCAGAAACTCTAAGGAGTTTATTGCTAAGGCAATACATGGATTCACTGTAAGGTTGCCGGAGCCATTGTGTGACAGATAGTAATTCGAAGCAGTGCTTGAAGCAAAAGTAGGCCTAAGGGGCCTATTTTTAATGTATTAACATTTGCCTCTAATATCCATATTCTATTATATACCTCAATTCTCAACTTAAAATGGAAAAAAGAGTGTTTTAACACTACCTACTTTGCTACACGGAAAAGTGTACAACTGTTTTTTAACAATGTACCTAATTGATTTTACCTAAAGTTTTTATATATCATCGAGCAATGACCACTAAACATAGCAGAGCATAAATAAAAGAAAGAGCCAACAAATTAGTTGGAATTGTGCCGACTGCGGGTGCGGGGGAGCCAAATATTTATACCGACCGTGAGCGTAACATGAATATTAAAAGAATTATATGATCTCTTTACTAGTCCTAGACAAAGAAACTTTCTGTCAGTCTATTACAGAGCTTACTTAGTTTACTTTAGTTTTGAAACTGTAATAAATATATATATTTTTGAAAGAAAATAACAATAAGGTTTATGTTAATGTATTTTTTCTCCTGATTCATATTGCCCAAAATTTTTGATACTTTTGTCATAATAAAACGTATTCTTATGGAAAAATAGATAACATGTATTTGTAAGCCCTATCTCAAGTACATGTTTTGTGGTACACTTACTAATTACTGTTCCAGATTAATGATTTAATAAAAAAATACTTCTGCCCGTTGAAGAAAACCCGATAACACTTTAGTGATACCTATCAAAATGCAGATAGACAGATAAGACCGAAATAATAAAACATAACATTGAAAAATGAGCAAAAAAGCTTGTATTTTTTATAAAAAGTAAATAAAACTACATTTAGAGGAATAACCTTTATATTCATTTCTTTCATATTTCATAGTCACTCTTAAACTATGCTTAAGGCTACGTTACACCGTGTGCGGTTTAAAACATGAGAAAAATTAGTGTTTGTACATACACGTCGTACGCACATAGTGTCCATCTGTTGGTCTGCAGACTATCGCTTGGCGACATTAAAGTGAACAAAATTGCCATCAACAAGCATCTTATAAATCTCCCGATGTTTCTTTAACAATACCAAACTTTTCATAATCTATATCCAATGGCACACTGTTACAGAATACATAGCTGATATATTAATATTTGGGGCGATTTGTAAAATACAACACGCTGTATAAACAAAAAAATATAATTTTGTATGAATATTAAATATAAAACAAATAAAAATTATTTATGTCACAACCATAGCAAGTATACTAACATCCGTATACAATCAAAGCATTTTTACAATTTAAATTCGTCAAAAAATTGGGAGGTAGACTTATTAAGGCTTTATGCATTTATAACATAGACAAAACATAAAAAAAAGAAAAAAAAAAAGGTATTTTATCACGAAAAATTGTATTTTACATATCGCCCATATTCTAACAGTGTGATAAACCGTGAGCCATACAACTGTGGCATGTAGAATTTGTCAAATATCATTCAAAACATTAACATCATTAAAAACCTTACCACATATTAAAATCTAAAAAACCCTTTGAATCCTTTTTGATCACTATAGAGAGGTATTTTCGATATATGTTTAATTTTGTGAAAACTCTATCAAAGAGTAACGGTTATTTATACATTAATGCACAATCGCACAGGCATACGCGCCTGAATTAGTAAAAAAAATATTTCTTAATCAATTACTTGTACTATATACAAAACTCGCATTCAAATTTACAAAAGGATTTGGTAACAATCGTAATATGCAAAATAAAAAAAAAAAAACAATAAATAATAATATTTTGTGATGATGGACTTCTAATAGACAATATCAAAGTTATATCAAAATAAACTATGCGTTACATAAAATGAGACAGACAAAGAAAACATTATAAAAAGCTCAAAACTAATCAATTTACAACATGAAATTCAAAATATTATATAGAAAAAAATCATCAATATAAAAAATGAAAATCTAACAGTTCTATAATAACATTAACCTGTTAACTGGGTATGACGAAATATTTCGTCACATAAATATAAATAATTTACATAAAAGGCTAATGCAATGGACATGACGACATTTTAGGTTATGGAAATTAATCGTAATATATTGAACGCATTACGTACTACATTGTTTTTATCAATTAAAAAAAGTTTTACTTATTATTGTAACAAATACTGGCAATTAAAAAGAGTGGCCATGAGTTTCTTTGCCTGTATCTTCTCATGAGCTCAACCATTTGAACGGGCTTTTTTCAAGTCAAAATTGCACATTTTTTTTGGTTATTTTGTTTTGCATTTTTTTTTCTACTTTTATGACATGTCCAAGTAAATGTTAAGCATTTTTATGGAATAAAGATATTTTGACTTTGACTTTGACTTTGACTATTACTATGAAAAAAAGTCTATTCCCCGGTTAACAGGTTAAACTGTTAAATAATAATATTAAAAATAATTAAAGCGAATCAAAACTCAAGGAAGCAAACTTGAAAATATGGTACCAAATAAATTGTATCAAAAACCACTACAAATCGACATACATTAGTAATAATCTTAAACATTTACTCTCGTACACAAAATATGTCATTTTCCTTATATTAGTAAATTACGTTCACACTTACAATACTACGTTCCGTAACAAGCTGAGTGCGCGTCCCTTATAAATTTACCTTTTGCTAGCACATCACAGATCATCTTTTGTATACAATGAGATTGCATATATCCTACGTATATGTTCATATAATAATAATTTAGCAATAACTTTTTAAAAATTAAACATTAATTTCAATTATATTAGTAAGAAAAAAACACTTTTAAACAAATTTTAAATAACCTGTAATAAGCAATGTAATGAATGAAATTTGAAATTATGCACATGTGTCCGGATCCGGTGACAATAGAATATTTTCATAAGCTTTGTATAATATGTGCCCAGTTTCGATTAATATTTTCTTAGTATGAACCTTATATCCTTTCCAACTAATTAACCGGATAATAAGAAAATATTTTTAAGCCATATTCTTATTACAACCAATTAATTATTACATTAACTTTACTATCCTTACATTTAAAAAAAATAATTAAAAATGAAACATAACTAAATAAATCAATCAATTTTAAGTAAAACATTGAAATATGAACAAGATATATGATACATGCAATCCCAATGTTCAGGCACATCCAGCTAACAAAATACAGCCTTCCCAACGCACACACACACACACCAAACAACTTACACAAAATATTACAACTAAATATCATAAGTTACTATAAACGTATTTAAACTTAACCGCTCGCTGACTACAGCAGCTGCATCCAAAGCTAATTCCTATTTGGCTTCTTTCAAGTTGAACTATAATTATGTCTTGTTTTATTCTAAATTATAAAGAAATGCCTTAATTTGGTGTCGCTGTCACTAAAATTCGTATTCTCATATAAATCGACAAATATGTGCTTATAGACGGACAAATTTGTCGAGTTTATATATATATAAATATATATTTATGTATTTATATATAGTTGTACCACATCGAATTGTTTGCACGATACAGTATGCAAGCAAGCTAAGAAGAAGCTGAAAAACAAATATTTTATGTTATTTACTCATCTTAATAAAGTATTTGGTCATTTTACACAACCAAAGTATTTTAAATATAAAGTTAATAGAAAGAGCCCAAATTTAGAGAAACATGGGCGTGACTTCGTGCATACAATCCGATATACAATTATTACACTAACATTACTTAATTACTATTAATTCAATTAGGATTTGTGAAAAATATTCATATTGAGATCCATTTCAAATAGTCAATTCATAACATTTTCTTTAGTTGTTTCTCAATACTGTTACGCTTATAGTATAGTAAACTAGGCCGTTACAAGACAATAATTCATAGTTCACCTTTTTATATAAACGCGAGCGAATGCGCCCTATACAATGTGCAACGTTTGTTTCCAACCATATACTTACTTTCCTAACCAAATGATACATAACAATTTAGGCAACGGAAGACGAAAAAAAAATTTGGAAGACGAAAGCCAAAATCTATGCTAACATAAAAATAATTAACAAATTTATAAATGCTAATAATATGGCAACACTGTAGTGCAATTGTCATAGCTATCAAATGTCAATATTTCAAATAAATATTACAGATAAAAAATAAATGGATTTTTGTTAAATCTATTAAACGTTAAAATCAGTTTAAAATAAAATCGATTATTTTTATCGATTATAAATACATAACTATGACAATTGTATTACAGTTACAATTAAAAAGAACGTCCCTTTTTATATCCGACTATCACATTTCACTTGATCTTTCCTAAACAAACTTGCACATTTTGCCTGGTATCAACACCACTCTTATTATTATAGCACTAAGGTTCAGTTTTGCACTCGCTTCACAAGTGTCCATTTAGGATAGGGATTTTTAGGGGATAATGCAAAAAGTAATCCGAGTGTGTTTAAATATTATGTATCATATCATTGACATATCAAACGATAGGTAGAATTTTCTTTTGTCTTTACTGCTAGAAAAATATTTCTATATTCAATATTTGATTAAAAATTATTAAGCAATATATTCTAAAATTTATATAGCCGTCATATTATTTATGAGAAACAGTATTTACGCATCAAAAGTGTCTTCTAACTTTAGCAAAAGTACAAAAACTACAATTTAAAAAATTAATAACACATAATACTTAAACACCTCCACATATAAACCTTAATTTAACTAAATCTGACGAAACGACTAAAAAAACGCGCTACCCGCGCGACAGCACCCAGCGCTGCCATAAAAAACGCCCGTACAAGCGTTTTAATAGCCGCGCGGGTAAAGCACACTAGGTTCAAGGGGGTGAAGGGTGACCGGGGGGTAAGTAGGGGTAAGAGGGGGTAAATGTAGGGTAACAGTGAGTAGTGCCAGACCAGGCGGTGCGGTGTCGCTCGAAGGCCTCAAAAGAAGCCGATCAACTCCTACTCGATGTTAGTCCGCGGACCGTCGATCGGCATTGTGTGTAATACTTCGTCAAGCAGTTGGAGTGCCCTGGAATTAGTTTATTATTTATTAATAGGGAAATCCATATTATTGTTATGAAATTAGGTTTTTAAGTATGTTAAAGATTTAAGCGACTGAATTTTTTCTTCTGCATTAGATTTTGAAATTTGATTCCCATTCTTTCATAAAGAATTAATAATATTACTTATTATTTCTCCAGTAAGATAAAGCGCTGCATGTCACGATTTCGGGTAGAAAGAGGAAAACGAAATGTCTTAACAGAATTGTCTATTTTTTCTCTGACTACCTTGCTATATGGAAAAAGCGTAAACAGCAAAAAATGTTGGAACTTTCGGATCCTTTCACTAGCGTTGATTAAATAATTTTATTAAAAAAAAAATAATTCTTACTATTGCAATATTAAATATAATAAATAAAATTATATTTATCCTACTTACCACACAAATAATATGGCATTAATTTTAGAAAAAGTTCTCCATTTCCACATCCTCATTCTAATATCCAAAACATACTAACTATAAACAATAAAAGCGCACACAAATAATCAAATGCAACTACCTATGCAAATGCACTTCCACCCAGCACGGCGTCTCTTTGATGGAGGTGCGCGGGTAGTCGGGCCCCCAGCCCTTTACGAACGACAGCCGCACTATACACAGACGACGTAAGTCATCTACGCCGATACCTGCTGCCGCTGATAAACCTGAAAATGTTATTTTATTGAAAATTATATAGCATGTATAAGTAGCTGTATCGAGGCGTCCATATAACACGGTTCCCATCGGTTTACCTTTTGTAAACGATAAAAAAATATTTGAAAAAAGTTGGGAGTGACTGCAAAAAAACAAGGTCAATAAAAATTTGGGAACTAAAAAAAAGTATACCGGCTTCCCTAAATCTACCGGATTACCCGTTTAACATTTTTAACCCTCGCCGCTAAGGTGGTAGTAGGTAGGTAGGTGTAGTTAGTAAAATGACAGAAGAGGGTGGTTTTGGTATAGTTAAATATATTTAAAACATACAGGTAATTGGACCACTTGGATAGTTTTCAAAATATAATATGACTTTCGAGGTAAAATGTATTAATAAAATTATTTTAACATAATTAGAGAAGAAACTCTTTAGGAATTCATGGATTTACTGTGCAGGTGCCCCATCGCGTTGCAGAGAAAAAAGTTTGAAAAATACCTGCGACTTACCTACGTGTAGGCTTAAAGGGGCTTTAGACTTACAACTTACTTTGAACCATGTACGTATCATGTAATCCTTTATTCACACATCTAAAATATTCAATATAAATGTAATTATGTAATAAAATCCCCATACACTTATTCATGCCGGGGTGCGCGGGCTGTATGTGTCCCGCGACGGCTGCCGCCTGCGCCGCCGCCGCCGCCTGCGCCGTCGCTGCTTGCGTTTGCATCTGCCGGTGACACTGTCGCAGGTCGAATACCTGTACGCCAAATATTTTTAATTAATAAAAGAAAAAATGCCTAATTATTATAAATGCGGTGGTTGAGGGTTTCAATTTTGTTTGTAGTAACATTTTTTTTAAATAGCGATGCCCTAAACACAGCATAACAATACAGCAGTGGCGAGGAATGAAAGTTTTATAAAGGTAAGCCTTGGTGGTAGGAGGTTCGTCCTCCGTCTGGCTCGCGACCACTATCATGTCAAAGACGAACCGCCAAATATCTTATGATGTGTTCCGGTTCGATGGCATGTAAGCCAGGTTTTCCCATTCCCACCCATCCTTTCCCCAAAATGTGGTGGTTCCGAAAACGGAATACTACATTGTCCTCCTCTTCCATCTGTATCCTCTAGGTTGGCAACGCATCTACAACATCTCTGGTGTTGTAGATGTTCATGGGCGAAGGTATCCACTTACCATCAGATGGTCCTTCTGCTCGTTTGCCATCCGTTATCCATAAAAAAAAAAAAAATATAGACACACGACGATATACAGGATGGTATAGGATGATATTTTTTTTAGATATCAGAGCTTGTTTTTTATGCAATTTTATGTCCGCAATTTTCCGGGTGACCTTGTTTTTCAGCTGTCACAATTTCTTGAGTTGGTTCTTTTTACAACTTAACTCCCACATTTTCTGGTGACAATACAATACAATACAAATATTCTTTATTGCACACAAATAAACAAATAACATAGAAGTACTCGTAGTAATAGCGTACAATAAGGCGGCCTTATCGCTTAAAGCGATCTCTTCCAGGCAACCTTTGGATATTGGATTTGTATAAAGTAGTGGAAGGCGGTGCACTAATCATTTACATTAAAAAAATTAAATTAAAATTAAATATATGTTAATTAAAAATACAAACTAAATACATAATTATATACATACTTACATACGTTCATATATACATACA
This sequence comes from Philaethria dido, assembly GCA_033558755.1. Taxonomy (NCBI): domain Eukaryota; kingdom Metazoa; phylum Arthropoda; class Insecta; order Lepidoptera; family Nymphalidae; genus Philaethria; species Philaethria dido. The sequence continues at coordinate 46,886 of JAKGSA010000556.1, forward strand.
TACATATATACATACATACATACCTTGACCTTTTTTACCTCCCAATTTTTTTTAAATAATTAATAGTAACTTACAAAAAGGGTAAGTCGGTGGAAACCGTTTTATACAGATACCTCGCCACTGGTGTATAGTCATGCATGTTCCATCAATACAGACAGAACACTATTGATTCTGTTTCGTATTTTACATTTCTACTAAACATACTTCCTAGATGAACTACTTTATTCTAACACGTTTATATCTTTCTTGTAAATTAAATGGAACACAGATGCATAAATTCAAATGCAAGTGCACTAATTCATGCATTTTTATCACATCTGAGTAGCAAAACGTAAAGTTTTCTTAGAAGAACACAACAGAGTGTAAGTGGTGTGTACCTTAATACATGCGGAGGGGTATATCTTGTGCACGGCGTCCCCGGGCGCGCGGCCCGCCTCGCGGTCCAGGTAGTAGGACTGCACGAACACGGAGTGGTCGGACAGGCAGCGCAGCCACACGTCGCCCTCGCCGCGCAGGTCCAGCTGCACGCCCTTGCCGATGTGCAGTCTGCCCGGTGGGAGATCATTCATATGTTTATTATCATAGTCAAATATGAAAATCGAAAATTTGACAAAAAAAATTAACATTTACATTGATTATTTTTTCATTTAGTATAACAAAAATCAATGTACCTTTAATATATTGATAAATTTACTAATATTTAAGTAAAATACGATTATTTACGATTATAAAAGTAATTAGTGGATCAAAATAAAAATCGACAAAAACGTATATGTAATACGTCCTTAACAGACAGGAGATATATAGGGACAGGCGAATTTAGTTACGTAGAGAAAGGAGCTTAAGTAACGAAGGTGTGCGTTTATCGTATAGTCCGCCACACTTGGATCGCACGTCCCAAGCATGACAGTCCAGGCACTCACACGGACTAAACTAACTAAAATACAGACGAAACTATTGGCCATAAAGGACTAAAAATTTGGCATGTAAGATTCTTGAGCAGTGAAGAGGAGCTCTAAAATGCGATTTCTGAAAATTCCTACAAAGACACCGGATTTTATATGTTACAATCCTAGCAACCAAAGTCGCAGGATACAGCTAGCTATCTATAAATTCACATAAAGAAGAGGTATAAATAATATTTTGTGTTTTAATTTTTATTTTGAAATCAAAATTTATATTATAAAAAACACTAACCTGGCACGCTCACTCTGCTCTGTCCTATGAACATTACTGAGAGCTCCCAAACAGAATCTGTTTCCACCTGATGGATCCACGTATCCATCCACCTACACATAAAAACAAACAAAATTAGAATAATACTTATAACAAGAAAAAATATTGCTTAGAATACAGGTTTACGAAAAGCATTTAAATGTCTTAAATATCTCAAATATATGAAATATAAAGATTTGTCAACTTGTTTCTCTAGAGCTATGCAGGTGTAGAACTGCAAAAAAGGGAAACATTCATTCCCTTTTTTACTTCAGCAAAGTATTATATCTACTAAAAAGCACCCAATTTACACAAATGTTCTAAAAAGTATAAAAAACATGACATTCACATACTCACAGTAACATTAGGTCTACTAGATGGCACTTTAAATGTCTCTCCCACTTGAGTATCCAATTCAAAATATGCCACAGAGCACCAGTACTCGGGGGCGGGCTGGCTTGATAAAAGACCTCCAGGGTTGCCATTATCTGAAAACAAAATAAATAAAATATATTTTTTTCTATAATTTGAATGAAATAGATATTGTAAAATATTTAACTTTATTTTATTAAATGATGTAAAAGAGTTCAAAACAATATTAAGCTTGTTTAAAGAATTTTGATATAAAGTATTCAGATTAGGAATCCAATATACATCTATCATATTTATTTATATTTATAGTTATTTATTTTATAACGATTTTAAAACATGGGATCAGCAAATTCTATATAATTCTAATAAAATGAATCCTTAAAAGAAAAAGTAAATAACAGTCATATTTCCATTTACATGAAAATAAAAAATATATACTAACAATAATGATGATGGTGCGCGGGAGCGTCCACCGGTACAGGGGGCGCGGCAGGCGGCGGCGCCAAGCTCTGCGTGTACGTTAGAGTATTGTTACCAGTCCATGTGCCTGTTGACATAGGAGTACTATATTATATATACACAATACATATGGCAGCTTCTTATTTCCCTACTTAACAGGGTTAGTCCAGGTTACCTAGTTAAAAGACACTCCGTTGTCCGTTATGCCCGCATTCGCTACATTCCGTGTTGAGTAGCGGAAATCTGCGCAGTGCTACATTTTAGTAGAGCGAGAAAATCAAAATAATTTAAATATAACGACGATGTTAAATTGTTATACCGTTACTTTTAAAATGGCAAATGGGAAAAGGCTCAGAGGCAGATCAAGAAAGCGATGTGCTGACGATATTTCCAGCGTAGCCGGAAAGGACTGGATGGAGAGTGCCCAAGACAGGAACAAATGGCTAAAGATGGGGGAGGATTATACCTGAAAGGATCCATATCTTGCACAAAACTAAAAATACTAACATACATTAAATATTATTAAATACAAGATATGGAAATAAATGAGCTTAATAACAACAATAACAATACTTTTAAAATATAATATTATTCGCAAAACTTTTTTATAATATGGTGCGTATTGAAATACCACATCAAACTGAATCAAAATTGAAACAAAACAACTTTAGCACATAGCGACTTTACTACATACAGCTCGGTAGAATTAACTAGAATTGAAGTCAATCAAATAAAATATCTTAAATATCAATTTTGTCTTTTTGAAAAGCTAAAATTTCATGAGTACTTAAGTAAGTATACCTTGTTGATGTTGAGTACGATGCGGCACGGGGCTCTGCTGCGGCGCGGGGCTGGTCGCCGCGAACCCGTTCTGCGCCTCCGTCGGCATCGCCGACACCGACGTCACGGGCACCACCGACACCTGCGACACTGCTGGTGTTCCCGCTGGGGATTAATAGTATACGCATATAATTAACAATTAATAAGTCATTATATCTCTCTGTAGCCCATTGTACTCAAATAGGCGAAAAGTGGGAAACTGAAATCTTAAGAGAAAGGATTGTCCTAACACTAGATTCTCAGGTTTTGAAGTTAAAAAAATATATATTGTAGTCAAATTTAATATGTGTCTGATTGTACATGGAATGGTTGTGGATTTGAATCTAATGGATACTTCATTTATTAAATATGTTGCTTTCACCTATCGTTAAATAAACTACATTACTGATTTTCGCTTCGCTCAATGCTCTGTAAATTATGAGAAAGTGAAGAACAACATGAGAGCTCCGCCCACCCTACAATATGGAAATTGTTGTTCCAAAAATATATAAGATTGCATTATAAAATTTAAAATTCTCAAAAGTATATAGAATAACAAAAAAACCCATGTTACGATCTAAAATTAAGACATAATTTACCTGGCAATGTTTGCGTTAGTTGCGTGTCCGTAGCAGTTTGTTCAGTCGTGAAAAATGAGTTATTAGATCCGTCAAGTAAGGGCGTAGTACCACCTGGGGACATACTCACTGGCATAGCAGCTGAAAATTATTTGCATTAATTATAGAAACAAAAAAAATTACAATTTAAAAAAAACAACAAACATGGACATACAGAATAAACCAAATGTGATCAGCTAAAAGAAAAATGTATGTGCAAAATAAAAACATAAGCTTACAATGATTCATTCTCTTTGGCAGCCACATTGCGCGAGCATCCATAGTGTCGGGCGGTTCCAATTTAGGAGCTATAGCTCTTTGCTGGGCCAAGACCATCTGTTGAGGACTCGGTATTGACATTCCCTGATTCATATTCTGCATTTGAGGAGTTCCTGGCGACATCTGCGTAGGAGCCGACGCCATTCTTGGTGAAGCCATTTGGGGTACATTTGACCCCATTTGAGGTGCTCCTGGGCCCATTTGAGGGGTCCCCGGCCCCATTTGTGGGGTCCCTGGTCCCATTTGGGGAGTCCCAGGCCCCATTTGAGGTGTACCAGGCCCCATTTGAGGTGTGCCAGGCCCCATAGGAGTCCCGGGCATTTGGTTTGAATGGTTTGAGATCATTTGACCAGGTGAATGGCCCATCTGCGGCATAGGTGCTCCAGGCCGCAAGGGTCTTGGTCCATGTGTGGTAGAGAACATATTCGCAACGCCATCTGGCGCTATCAAAACGACAAACGCAAAAGAAAAATTAACATGCATCGCAAATTAAAGACACCAATGATAAAGAAAATAAACCAAATAAAGTTGTCAATATATAGTCGCCTAAATTATATTCTAGAATAGTTCAATATACTTATTTTATTTTTATTTTTTTTCCTTTTTTGTTATAATATTTTATATGAACAAACTCCTTCAAATTAGGAAACATATATAGTGACAACATAAAACATAATACAATTAACAGCTTACTTTGCCCTTGATTAATTATTATATTAGTTGTTTGGAACTGTTGATGGTGGTGAGGTATGGTAGAGTGGTGGTGTCTGGGACTGGTTGCATGATGTTGTATGGTGACCAGCTCCCCTGTATCCATATCCATGCCGTTCCCGCTAAGACCTGCAGTATACTCATCTTTAACTAACCGACTTGGACCTGGCTGCAATGTTAATCCTGAGAGATCTAAAACAATTCATTTTCTGAAATGGCATATGTGACAAAACACTAGTCTAATGCCCATATTGATAACAACGTTAAACTAATTGTAATATTTTCTTATCACTGTGATTTTTCTTTATCTTGTATATCTGTGTCTTTTGCCTACTATTTAGATTTGGCCAACAGAGATTTTCCTTCCTGCTTTGCATAGAACATCTATTTTTACATATGTATTTTCTAAATTTTAGCTTAATATTTCACTCAACAAGCACTGCTATTTTGTAAAGTTATGATGGTGTTAGAATTTATATAAAGGCACATAGACTGTAGGTTCAAATCCTATGAAAGGGTATACAAAAATATTTAAGATACCCAACCAGGGAGCATAAGTCAAACCAAGAGTTAACAATGGATCAAAGGATAAATTCAACATAATTTATTTTATTATATAAAAAGAAAAATTACAGAATATAAAAGAAATTGTATAAAGAATTTTAATATATTTTAATTTTAAGATCTATTGATACAATTACAGTCATTTAGCTTTTAATAGTAAGCACTATTAAAAAAATATTAATATATTATATTATTAGACAAAATGATCAAAGTAGATACTCACCAATACCCGGTGACACCACTCTTTCATAATGATAGGGATTAACACATACAGAATCACATTTAAGGTCAAAAGCAAATTGACAAAATTTAACATGTTTCAATTCATTTTTGTGCAAATCTGGCCATCTCCAAATTCTTGCATATATTACATGTGGGAAACCTTTTCTGCCTGCAACCTAAAATAAAAATATTATTTTGGATTTCTTTGTAAATAATAAGTTTATTGAAAGTACATATATAGGGATAAACAAGGTACAGCAAATGTTAATGAAGATTACCTGTAAGCGTCCATCTAATGTACGCTGGATTGTAACACATTTACTAGGATGTGCACCATTTGTTGTGATTGCTGTGATCAATGAGTCCAGTTCATCTCGTTTTTCTTTCAATTTTTTGACTAGTGACTCTATAGCTCTCTTAGAAAAGCCTTCACTCTCACCACCCTGCCTGTGGCACATCAGTGAATGAACTATACTTAGACAGGCGTCTGCCGATGTCGGGGCTGTGGTGTTCATGACTACGAAAAAATATTAATTAGAAATATCTCATAATATTAAATTACACCATTGAAATTTTTAAAATGTATAAAACATATATGTTGTAATCATAATATAAGTTTTATTGTATCTAAATGTACAAATTTACATATACAAATTACTCATCTATTTATAACAGTTGAATAATTACTTAAATCTCACATAATATATACTATTACAACTAATCCTCAAGAAAATCGATAACGGCAGACCTCTTCTCACATGATAACGTTAAAAGAGTATCCATTTATAATTAATAATATCTAACAATTAATAGATTATTAAAAAATAAACTAAAATAATCATTTACGTAAAATCGCCGCAGGGCAAAGCCGAAACAGTTTATATGATTACCTGTTGGTTAAAACAAAAACACTTCTAATTTTCATATGTAATGCACTTATTGTATAATTCTTAAATCATGTATATGTTATGAAAATTGATTTCCTTTATTGCGAGATGATACCAAAACAGAACACGACATTTTAACAATCCATAGCCTATAGAGAAACTAGGGAAGAACCATTCGATAGATCAATGACTAGTGATAAATAAATATCGATTAAAATATTTCTAGCTGGATAGCGTTTGCTCAAAATTAAAAATTGATATATCTATTTTCGTTTGAATGAAGGTTTCATATTTTTATTAAAAAAATTGAAATATATATTTATTTTGTAAATAAAAGTTTCACATACAAAACAAACAGATTTTGTATTATAATATCCTTTTTAATTAACAATGGGATGTGGATAACGTCAAAGTGAGAAATAAATATTAATACATCATGCTAAAAAGTACCAAATAAATGCTATTTTTTTAAGCAAAACTTGTAATCGTTGTAATTTTAAGTAGGAGAAGATTTAAAGCGGCAAACATATACATTTCATTTTAAAATATCTTTTTGCGAAATTGTGAGATTCCACATATCTGTAATTATATTTTTTAAGTTTCAGTTTTTTAATAATAATTCAATGTAGAAAGAAGAAAATAAAGTAAAAAAAAGTATATTATAATTTTTAAAACTATTAATTATTCGTCAATTTAAATTAAATATTACTTATCGTGTGTGAACTACACATATATGTATTTATTCAATATTTTATTTCTAAAAACCTATTTCTTTTATTTTAGTTATTTAGTATACTAAAAAGTCATAAAATAAGAAAATTTCTATTGTAAGAAACGAATCGTCATTCGTCAAAATTTTTAATTCGTGGAGGTGCTGACAGTGACAGACAATTTTGTCAAAATTCCTTTTTCAATATTTTCTTTTATAAATCAAAACAGCTTGAGATTTATTAAGTTTTGGAGTTTTTACAGAAACTATTAACTGTTTTATATATTTAACATACATGTGTCTTTTACGAAAATTTCAAAAAAGTGGGTGGACTTAGCGCACTAATTAGACAGTGTTTTAGTGCTATACGAATGAATTTATATTTTAATGATAATGAAAAATGAAGGGGGTCGATAACTCACCAGCTGATCGTGAAGGGATGACAAATAAACCAATTGTAACATGTAAGTTACATGTTGTATAATTCTCTAGGTATGTTTTGAAAATTGTTAAAACGTATTTATGTGGTCGTAGGCGCTGGCGATTGGAACCTATTTTGTACGTTAGAAGCACCATTAGTAGCAGCTATACCACAAGATTCATGCGAGTGGCGCAGGTCTTATGGTCGAATAACAAAATTTGTTTATCTAGAAGCCTCTTTTGTAAAGTTTAATAAGGATAAACTTCAATTTGAGCTTAATCTTCTAAAGCGACCTATTTTTCATATTTATTGGACAGACTGTGTGGTAAGACGTTTGACTTTTTCATAATATTATGGTCTTTAATTTTATAAATTATACTTTAGTATCTACTTAATTCAAAACTTTTCAGAATACAAATAATGACAATGAAAAATATTATTTATTAAATATTTCAGGATATAGAGTATTATAAAACAGTTCTTAGAGAGGACATAGAAACATGGCTCAAACAATTAGAAAAAAACAATATTACAGACTGGATGATAGTGTTAGTAGAGACCTACGACATAAGAAAAACAAACAAATTGTTACCAAGAACTACAGTTTTGGATAAAATTAAAGGGGATTTTGCTGTAAAACAGACTGAGGATAGATTTATTTCGGTCATAAATCCTATAAAATCTGAAGCTCGAAGTGCTGAATCATGGAGAGCTCTGGTTGCAAAAGTTAGGCATTTTGTGTTAGTAGCATACAACAAAGCTCTCATAAGGTTTGAAGAGCATATGAGAGAACAAAGGGAGAAAAGAAATGATCCTGAATGGGATTTCTGTAAATATTTTATTTTACAGGTTGGTTCTATATTAAATGATATTCTATGTACCATCATAATTATTATATTACAAATAAATTTAAAGATGAGTTAAGCAATACAAATTAGCAATACAAAGAAATTTGATAATTGATAGGATAGCTATACCTAAACAAGTCAGAGTATAATGGAACCCTTAAAACATTTGAGAAAAATTATAAGTATTAGTGTATAAAATGTTAAATGAAAAAATATTGTGCATTTATTAACAAATTTTATTTCAGGAGCAATTAGCATTTGTCTTAGAAATGCTTGGTTTATATGAAGAAGCTCTAGTCCAATATGATGAATTAGATGCCTTGTTTTCACAATTTGTACTCAATTCAAATATAACGGAGAGTCCAAAATGGCTTGAAACATTTAAACAATCAGTGACATCCTGGCAAGCAGTAAGACTGACAGCATTAGTTCCACACTCCTTAAGAGATTTAATTATTAAGAAGAAGGCATCGCTTTTAGACTTTAGGAGTTATTTGTTTCAAAGACAAAGTGCCATGTTATTACTTACTTGTAAACCATGGGAGGTGAGTTGTTAGTTTCTTTATAACAGTTGCATAGATAATAACAAGATAATAGAAATTTAAAAAAGAAATATTAAAATGCCTGTTGTGGCACAGAGACACAAGCATGCGACTGTAAACGCGACAGGTTGTGGGTTCGATTCCCACTCCAGGAAATGTAGTATTTTCATTACTGAGTCTCGTAACAAGGCAAAGCGCGGCGTTAAGTTCCGCCACTCAGCACCTAATGCCTCAAATCCGGCAGAAAGTGGGGAACGGAATTGTTGCAAGAGAACAGAGTGTCTTAACACTAGGTTCTCAGGTTCCCTCTGCCTACCCTGTTATATGCGGGATACAGCGTGAAGCTAAAAAAAATATTAAAAAGAAATATTAATTTTATTTTTTTTCATATTTATTAATATGTAATATATATAACAAAATTGACAAAAATGTTTTAAAAATCTCATAATGAAATAAGAATCATTAGATTTCTTTATAAGGTGTGTTAATTATAATTTAAGTAACTGAGAATATAAAAGAAACATATTAAAAACTTTATTTACTGCATGATCACTCATCTGTATACACCAAGCTGTAATTGCTACAATTATACAAATTTTACTTCTATTCATCATAAAGCTAAATGGGTTCTTTTTCTAACATTTTAAACATACTAATATAAATATAATTTTAGTGTTGGACAAAAACTCACATATAAAATACCTACTTAATTGCTGCTTATAAAAAATCAATAGTCAAGTCTAGCTTGAATTTTGTATCAGTCAGTGCATTGGCATGGTTTTAGTACATAAAAATGATAATAGTGAATTTTATGATAAAATAAATTAAAACTTTATTTTTTTTGTGAGTTATGAACAATTGACTCGAGGTTTATATATATAATATTTAAAATTCTAAGTGAATAAAAAAAAAATTATGTATTGTGTACGATTTTTCTCACATTCATGGCCATGGGCATATATCTACACATTTATTAATACGAAATTATTATTATTATGAAAAAAAATATATAGAGAAGATGAGAATATTAAAACATCCTAACGCACTTGCCCAAAAACTAATGGACAATAATCAGTGCGAGCGCCGACTCAAACTTTGCCTTGCTGAAAATTCCCCGAGATATGCTCTAGTAAGAGCTAAAGATTACCCTTATGTAGGGTGCGACACTGGTTACATTGCCTACACATGACAATATATTTTAAAAATCACACCTACCGCTGAATGTCCCATTGTGGCAACAGATTGCAGTATGAAAACCAATATAAAAAAGTAAAAGAAAAGAAAATAATGAAACACATAATAATACTACATATAGGCTTAAACAAGGCTGCTTAGGCTACTCTTACAATACCTTTCTGGTGTTCGCGGTAATTTAAAGCAGCAGTTATCATTACTTATGTCATCATAAATTTAGTAAATTTTATACTTTCTCACAAATACACTCCCGTTGTCTAAAAACAGTCCACAACATTAGTAGACATGTCCACTAAACATACACGTAATACGTGTAATTTAATTTCCAACAATAGTGAGTATAACTTTTTTGTATAAACATATATTTTTATCTAAATCTAATTCCATAGCATTATTACCCTTCATTTCTAAAAGGCCAGTTTCGGCACGTTTGGTGCTCTGTTCTCTCTAACTATCCCGCTAACGATAAAGCGTGAAGCAAAAATAATATTATAAGGCATTTGAAGAAACTAAGTGTCCCCGTTGACGCGTTAACAACGCGTTGTCTTTAGCAATGTATATGTCACTTTGTATAAACGTGAATGTCAAACTAATGTGTTAATAAACTTTTTATGCATTATTTTAAAAAAGTATTAGCATTCTGCATTCCTTCTCTATATAAACTATAAGTGGGCAAAATTTCATGCTCCTCAGTCCGCGTAATTTTCGTAAAAAGGGGTACAAAGTGTTTGCTTCACGTATATAAATCGTATAAGAGAGAACCTATTGTCAAGACACTTCGCGCGCCACTACATTTTATAGTAAATTTAATACCATTATGCTCATCATTCAGCATCTTCAGCTTCTGCAATAGAACCGATTTCTTTTGGTGCGTTTAGTGCTCTGTTCTTTATGACCACTAAGATAAAGCGTATAGCTGAAATTCAAGACTCTTTTAAACTCTTTCCCTTAGATAGCCTCCCGTTGTCTAACAACAGTCCACAACACTCTAGTAGAGATGTGTCTATTGAATACGCACGCAGTGGAAGGTGCGGCTGCGTGCTGGGCGCACCTTGCGTGCGTTGAGACTCTGCGTGCGTGTGAACGATTGTCATCTACTAATAGTGCGTTGGAAACGTGCACTACGATGCATGCGCCTTTGTTGCATAATGCTAAGGATAAGGTGAGTGATATGTATTTGATTTTTTGTAACTAAGTTAAGATTATATATTTTTTTTCATAAAAAGTGGTTGAGTTTCGTTACACAATGTTTTGCGTCCGCGACTAAATGGAGTCGTTGTTTAATGAAACAGAATGACAAAAGTCTTTACTTTTTTTTTGCTGAACCTTATCAAAAAGAAGGAGACAAAGGTATCGCACCTTTAAAATTAAAATTACCTATTTAAAATATTAAAATCAATAAAATTTTTAACGCCTGTCGTGGCGCAGAGGTGCAACGGTAAACGCGAAAGGTTGTGGGTTCGATGCCCACTCCAGGAAATATAAAAGTTTAATATTTTCAGTTTTCTTCTGTTTAGCAACAAGGCAAAGCGCGGCGATGAGTTCCGCCACTCAGCATGTAATGCCTCTATTCGGCGGAAAGTGGGGAATGGAGTGCCTTAACACGTCGGTTCAGTTTTCCTCTGCCTACCGTACTATTTGCGGAATACAGCGTGAAGCTAAAAAAAGAAAAAAAAATGATTAGGTCCCTATAATTAATACTTATCGTACAGTACTAAATATTTTATATTCATCATTAATAGGTATATCGTGAAACTCGTTTTTGAACAAAATATAAAACAAATACTTCAATAATATGTGTATAATATTTATTGTGTATTGCGCATATAATGAATAAATTCATTTTTTTTGTATTTTTCATTACTATAACAATACATTTATATGATATTACATATATTTCCACAGTTACACGAGTTAGGTAAGCTCTGCGGCCTTCTCCCAGGGTCTCCTGACCCCTCATCAGAACAGCTTCACCTCGTGGTTATGTTATCCGCTGGTATGGGAGACAGTGAGCCAAACAACCAGCAAAGTCCGACAGACAGACTGAAAGAAGCATTATGCAGTAAAAAAAGCTTTCAGCAATATTATTTGGAATTGGCAGAATTGGCAATGGGAACGTATAAGCATATTGGCAGATTAAGGTTGGTATTAGTTGGTAGTTTTTTAAGATTATTTTGAATTGTGTTTTTATGTCCTTTTTTTTACTCAAGTGTATTTTTCTAATTCAAAATACCTATTAACAATATTTATATAAACTATTCCTGAACAGAATAACTTATCACTAGATTTTCTTTGCCTGCTCTAATAAATGTGGAAAATGTGTGGAGCTAAACCAATTTTCGAGTAGGCGACAAACACTTGACTGTCGAGCCTTAGCTTGAGCTGTGTTAATTTTTATATAGGCCGCATATAAATTAGTCTGTTTATTTTGTTCGCATCTGATTGATTGTAGAAGATTGTTTTAGGAACAAACATGCTTTTCACTGTAGAAAATATGTTCATTTAAAAAAATAGCGTTATCGTGATTATTTAGACTAAGTAAGACTTCCCCACCAAAAACGCTGCCTCTAGACTAGACGAAAAGTGGGTAACATATATCACCAGCTTTTGTATACATGTCCAAAATGTAATAACCCAAAATGGGATATATGCTTTACACTTTTTATTACATAGCTGGCTAGCCAGAGAGAACCTAGTGTCAAAACACTTCATCTTTCGCTGTCTGGGTGAAATAGAGATATTGGGCGTTGCGTGAAGATTAACTAGACGAATAAACCGTGGGCTATAAGTCCGCGCGCGAATTGACTGCAGCTCTGAGGAATGTACTAGTGTTGCAACAGGGTTTTTAATAAAATGGATCTAATATAGTGTATTAATCATTTAAAAACTGCATTCTTATTATAATAAATCGCATGAATTATTTGGATGTCCGTTACTAACCATACGATGGACCGCGGGCGGTGAGTCAGTTGCTGATGTTCCAATGCGGCTGCTTGAGTAGAGCGATGATGCAAATGGATTAAATACTAATAATTTTCTTTAACACCTGTCGTGGCGCAGAGGCACAAGCGTGCGACTGTAAACGCGTCAGGTTGTGGGTTCGATGCCCACTCCAGGAAATGTAAAATTTAGTATTTTCATTTTTTGGGTTTAGTAACAAGGAAAACGCGGCGTTGAGTTCCGCCACTCAACACGCAATGCCTCAATTTGGCGGAAAGTGGGCAATGGAATTGTTGAAAGAGAATGGAGTGTCTTAACACTAGGTTTTCTGGTTCCCTCTGCCTACCCTGCTATATGCGGGATACAGCGTGAAGTTAAAAAAAAAACATCTTTATTTCCAGATTCGCTCGCCACATTGGACGTGATTTAGCCTCATTTTACTCTGAACTAGGAGAGACTAGCAAAGCGGTAGTGTTTCTAATGGACGCGCTACGGTCTTACGAGGAACAAGGGTGGAAAGACTTGGCGGCGCAAACGCGACTGGAATTAGTGGCCGCTGCCAAGAAAATGAATGATGTTGATAGGTTGGTGATTTTTTTTGGTTGGTAGTTGAATGTCATTGTTAATTATTAAATTAGGTAATTTTTTGACTTAGGAAAAAAAATCGTATGCATTTTTGTTGTTGAAATTATGTTTGTAAATAGAAATTTATGAATTTGTTATGTTCATTTTAAATATTTTTAACAAAATTTTAATTTTCGTTTGTTTCATTATTATACATGTATGTAATGTAGTATACATGTATTTTTTTTTTTTTACTAGCGTTCTAAAATTGAATGTTTTAATTTTTTTCAGGTATACAAAGCTCTCTGCTAGAATAGCTAGTACCGCCGAATTAGAGATTCTAGTCAGAAATTTTTATTTCGAAGAAATGTTAAAATCTATAAGAGATAATCTTGCTAGTAAAGAAGAATCGGTACTAACCGAACTTAACGACTGCTTCAAAATCATCTCAGCAACATTATTACCGTCCGAACGTGATGCTTATATCACTGACAATAAGGTCCAATGTCGTTTGCTCATAGAAAGTTTTATGCCCAAAGATGTGAAATGCAGCAAGGCGGCTATCAGTGTGGAAGTGTTCCAAGAGAAAACGGAGAAAAGGACGCCAGTAAAGAATTATAAGACTGATTTAAGTGTTAGTGTAGGTAGCTCACCGAAGAAACCGACGCCGGAGGAGAGTGATAACGAATCTAATATATTAGTTACTAGGTAAGATATTTAATAAATAAATATAATTATTATTATATATTTTATATAATAATAATCATTAGTCATTTTTATTAGTTTTAGATTCAAAAGTCAATTTCTCTAACATAACATATATTTTACTCCCCCTTTATATTTCTCAACATTCCAGCTTACATTTACAGTGAAAGATATTTTTTGTTAAATAGTTGAAGTCAATAAAATAATTGATCTAATCTATCGAATTAAGTTAATCATGACAATGAATAAAGTCAATATATAGTAATCTCTCGAATTCCGACAAAACGCGGAGAACGAAGTGTCTTGGCACTAGTTTATCTCTGTTTAGTCTTAGTCTGACGGAAAAGCATGAAACTGCTAAAAAATATATATTTATTTATGGTATTTCCTTTCCAGCATAAGACTAGATGATCTTAAACCTAAAAATCCATTACTAAATCCCATGAACATAACCTCAAAGTTACATTACAAAGAAGACAAAACGCTACAAAAAGCTACCGTTGATTGTCAAAACACAAAAATGCCACTCAGAAGATCTGATAGCAGCAAATATAGGAAACCTTCAGCGACCATAAGAAAG
>JAKGSA010000556.1:71536-89300 GCA_033558755.1 Philaethria dido
TTTTATTTTAGTTGTTAGATCGAGTATTGCTGCAGTAGTGTTACTTTTTGATCGAAAGCCATACTGTCGCTCAGATAAGAAATTAATAGAATCTAGGTAATTTGTTAACCTGGTATAAATTATTTTTTCTAATAATTTAGACAACACTGGTAGTACTGAAATGGGGCGGTAATTACCTGGGTCGGTTGGAGGTCCAGATTTATAAATTGGTGTAACCTTCGCAACTTTCAATGTGTCAGGGAATTCGCCGTCAATCATAAGCCCATTAAAGCAAAGAGTCAATATAATATAATATGGCTAACAGATCGAAATATATAATATGGCTAACAGATCGAAAAAAATATTAATAATATAGTAAGGGAAGTTTTTTCAATAGTAAATTTAGTACATTATTATTTTTTATGGGGATCTTTTTGTTTTTTAATTAATCTAAATAAATATTTGCTATGAATATGGATTCATGTGTATATAAAGTGTAATTTGCAATATTACATTAGTCTGTTGTAAAGTGTTCGTATATATTTGTGTATTGCCAGCTTTTTTTTAATGTCAAAGGTAAGCTTAAGTTCTTTATTAACCTCCAAAAAGTTTTCATGAAAGTAGTTATTGTTTCTTTTATTTTATATGTAAGCAAAGCCATACATTATTTAATATTTTAACACAAGTGTAATAATCTTTCTAATTTTCAATTTCTATTTTTCGACGATTTTTATTCGACGGGAGTATTATGTAAAAATGGTTCATCTTCAAATTGATTATAAACGACGCCATATTGTTATTGTTATAATCCTAGTCTATACTCTTGTCTATTTTGTTTCTTGTAATTTTTAAGTTATATTTGGTGCTGAAATAGTATTATTTCACCGAAACATTTTTTTGTTCTTGTTAAGTTCTCATATGAAGGCTTGTATGGATGAAAATTATATGTCACAATTGCAAAATTTTGCAACTGTATGCATAAATGAAATTATTCAAAAGTAATAATAATATTGAACTTTTTATTGCGAAAAAGAATTATAACCCTTTTTTTGGTAATAAAATACTAAAAATACATAATTATGAACCAATTATCTTCTCATAATAAGAATTAGTAACGATTTATATCGATTAATCATCTTTTTAAAATTTTGACACATATCACCATTGTATATGCAAGTCTTTATATATATATTATTATTTAAATGAAGGTACTCATTTCGTTTAAGTAGAATATCTTTGAAAACTAAGAAAATAAATTTACTCCATTATATATACGGAAACTTATATCTATACTGAGTTGTAAGGATCCTGTCTTGTTAATGTCTTTAAATTAATATTTTTTTTACATTTATACTATTTTTCATCATTTAATAATTAGCTTTTAGTGGTTTATGTAATATTTAATAAATTTGATCATATTAAGTTTTTTATGTTCATCTCCAAAATAAAAGTGATGTAACAAAAAAATTGTCATTTGTGGAAAATTAATAATTTAACAGATTATATCAGAAATTAATTAAATTTTATGTTATGTCATTTTCTAGGTAAGAAATGCAATATTTAATGTACAACAAAAATATTTCCTTTTTCTTTGATCATTAGCTGTCTAAATATTATATTGTTTATAAAACCAAAGGTATCACCCAAATAGCTTTTACATCGAATCAATTACTTTATTGTGCTTATTATATTTTTGTACATGAAACATACTCATTATTCTTTATAATTAGAAGCTTGGACGTGTATTAGTGAAACTATTGAAAATGTAAAGAACTATTAGATTAAATATATGTATGTTGAGGTAGATTTAGCTTTTATTATTTGTTTTATGATTGGCAAATAATTCTGCGAATATAATGCAAGCTATTGTAAATATTTGACGAACTGTTATTGTTACAAAGTAAATTGTACGTCAAGAGTTTCTAATGCAACGATTGTATAAACATAGCAGCACTACCTTACGGTTAGGACTAGGAGATTTAAAAATCTACATATAGAGTTAAGTGTGCTTCTGAAATTCTTGATGTAACTATATTTTCGATCCAAGCTTACTTATAATAATAAGTACTGAAGAATGTATTTATATTATTTAACAGGTATAATACCTATGGCTATCAATAAAATGTTTATTGTTACGGTCTTTGTTTCATTTTTTGGCTAGTTCGTCATGGTAAAACCTAAATACAAGTGTTTCATAGAGTGTGTTCAATTGACCTTTATTTGTTCGGAGGGCAAGCAAAACTGAATACAATTCTTTTAGGAGTTTTGTAAAATATGAATTTTAAAATACACCTTAAGTAAGTATAGCAAACACTGAAAAATTATATAGAGGACATAATACCATGATGTTTCAAATTTAGAATTCGGTTATTTTCCAAACCGTCTGCCGTAAATAGTTTTAATCAAATGAAATATGTTACTGTTAAATATACAAAATAATAAAATGGGCAAGGCACAATTTTAAATTAAATTTCAAAAAAGTGAATTAATGTAAAAATATTAGCTTTAAAAAAAACTTATAAATTCGTCATTCATTTATAATATACTTCACAATCGTTTTATATTATTAAAAAATATATATTTATTAACATTTCAATTAGATTCCACAAATTTAATAATATCTAAGTTTTGAAAAGACAAAATAAATATATATTTTTAAATAAAATATTCACGTGCGACTTCTATTAATAACTATGGCAACACCTCTGTGAAATATTTAATTGTGTGTCAGTGTATGAGGTTGTGATGTGAACACTGAGCAGTCTTTGAACAAAATTGATAAAGTTTGTTTTGCCTTAAAAGTATGAAAATCGTTAATTAAAATTTCTAGTCGTCATGAGATAATTTATTTAATTTAATCACAAACAGCAAATTATATTATGTTACAAAATTGTTAATAATGAAATTGGTTCGAGTTCAGTAATAAAAATGAGAAGTGCTCTTGGATTGCTGGTTGTCACACGCGAATCTTTCTTGGAATAGAAAACTTTGCATCTTTTTGAAAGAAGCGTTATATGTACACAGCGGGAATGACAATAATGGCAGTGTCTGTTGGCGAAATTTGCGAGAACACGAAGTTGGCCCGTGAAATGGCACTGATGGGGAATTATGAATCGGCATTGGTATACTACGAGGGAACGGTGCAGATGATCCATAGATTGCTGATTACGATCGCAGACCCCACACGAAAATCCAAGTGGCAATTGGTAAGTATACAAGAAAAAACGTGTAAATCTAGGCTTTATTTTGATCCATGCCACTAACCTTGTATGTAGCCACTTCCTTATATGATAACTCTGTTAATTAATTTCGCGTAATACAGAAGGCCACCCACAGCGTGCTTTAATGATATGCCTGTCGTATTTATATATTAAAATGACAAAGTTTGTTTTCGTTCTTTTTCATACAAAAATAACAAAAATAATGAATAACAAATTAAGTTCAATATTATGGAACGACTGTTGACAAATTTATAAAAAAAAACTAATAACATTGTTATCATTTGTAATCATATACTTTGCTTGTAAAAATATTAGGAATAAAAAAAAAAATTATGAAAAGTAAACATAGAAAATTATCAAATACAGACAATTTGTTATTTTTAAACTAATATTGTATGCTTGTTAAAAGAACTTTAACATATTATTAGCATTACTCAACTACCCACCCACACACTATCCACTACACACTATTAAAGAAAATAAATCCTTACTTATAAAATTACTAACCGAATAGGCTACATTTAATATATTTAAAATTAAAATTTTGAAATATAAAAAAAAATGTGATTGTTAAAATCTTAAGTACTCCTTAATCTACTCCTTGTGAATCTATTTTTTCAAAAATAGATTATATAGACTTCAGTCTAAAAAAAATCTTAACATGATATGTGGTCATAACCTTTGCACACAAGTCTGTATAGTTCATTGTAACAACTTTAAAAACATCAATTGTAACTAGTTAAGCCCAGGTCAATGCTACCACAACTGAGTCAGTCACACAAATACTTCTTTCAATATTTTATACAACAACTTTACAGAAAGTATATACTACTTTTGTATGTGATACAAAGTAAAATGATTATAGCACTTTTTGTTTGTTTTTTCATCTATTATATAGATGGCCTTTCAGACAAGTTCAATGTAATATTGAAACATCAATACTGTGAGCATAGGTCAATGCTACCTTGACTGAGTCAGTGGTTGCACAAAGGCTTCTTTTGAAATCACTCAATTTAATCTAATGGAGCATTAAAATGAATACAATATTGTAACTCATAAATCTAAGCAAAATAAAATATAGTTTAAAGGTTAGAAATGTAAATATTTTCAATTTTTTAAGATCTAAATATGTGAATGTTAACTTTTATATTTTTTTCTTTCCCTTTTAAAATAAATTGAATACAACACTTATATATGAATATAATAATTAATTTTAATGTGGATTGAGACGAAGAGAAGAAGTGTGATGCTTTTGAAATCTTGTTAAAACAACTTAGTATCAGAAAACATATAGTGAACAGTTATAATCTAATCAGCATATTTTGTAATCATATGATGTCATTGTTAACATGCTGTAACTTTTCACTATGTACATATTAAAATATTAACTTAATATTATATAGGGTGTCCCAAAATTAACGCAAGATTTGAATTAAATAGAAAATGCCATTTTTAGTCTTTTAATAGCTAATGAATAATGAATATAATAGCAAATGGCGGCAAAGTCAAATCCTGCGTTAATTTTGGGACACCCTTTATTAAAGCACTAAAATATATGTTAATATTTGTTTCATTACTCACTTCTTGCATTCATTTTGATAGAAAGAACATAAAATATATAGCGTATAGCCAAATTTTAAATATCACATGGTCTAAGTAGGCAGAATAGAGTATGTCCTATATTATACATTTAAAAATTCCTTAATGGATATGAAATTATTAAATCATTAACTCTATTATATATTAAAATGACAATTTCAATTGATTGTTTGAATACTGTTTTTTATTACAAATAACAAATAAGAACCTAAAATTCATTACATGCAAACCAAAATGTCCAGACTGCAGTACTAATATGCTCTGCTTAATATAATAATTAATACCATCATATCATAATTCGTAAAGGCTTAAATAGCAATCAAATATTTAATATTATCTGTGGCAATACTGTCGTTTTTGGTTCACTTATAATGGGATTTAAATGTTGTGTGGGGAACAGAGTGTCTTAACACTAGGTTCCCTCTGCCTACCCTGCTATATGCAGGATACAGCGTGAAGCTATGTATGTATGTAAATGTTGTGTTAAACAATTATAAAATATTGTAATTGTAAACTTTTTTTCTTAAAAAGAATCAAAGGACAAGCTTGAACATTGCTTATAACCATATAAGGAATTTTATTACATTATCTAAGTACGGAATGATCATCTGCCGTAAGTATCGATTACGCGATTGTAAGACTACTCGGCGCCACGTTTGTCTGTCTGTCCATATACAGATAATAGTTGCGTAGTTCATACACGCTTTGTATGTACATGTATATACATAAAAAAAATATATATGTAAACATAATTGCTTAGTACGTTTTGTAGAAGAAGAGATATAGTAAGCAACAAGTGACTAAAAGTCGATCTGATTGGATCTTAAATTACGTTTTGCTGGCTTCATGAATTTCCCGCATATAATAGTGTAGGCAGAATGTACCCAGTGTCAAGACATTTCTCTTCCTACTGAGTTATAGATGATTTTATTTAAAAGAGCAATTTTTCTGTGTTCTCCTACCAAGAAAATCATACCACTATATATTTATGTATTATATATATTCGAAGATGCTTGTCTACATGAATAAATAATTTGAGTTGTGTGTTGACGCGGAACCAAACGCCGCCTGTCATAAAAGTAGTAAAATTCATTTACGTAATTATGATCATTTTATCATGTAGGGATTAAAGCCATAATATTCGGCTTCATAGTCATAAACTAACCTATTTTTTAATAGTGAGATACATATCAAATTTAAAACAGCTGTTAGTTAATTTGTATTCATCCTTTTAAATTATTAATCTGTTTAGTTCGTAATTATAATGTAATAAGCTAAAAGTTATTTGGCTTCCGATACTGGCTTAACAATCGATATAGTCTCTTTTTCAATCATTGTTCGCATTTTATAGGGGAGAAAAGATTTTGTGGCTTATAGTTATCTCACTTATGCGTCGAACTAGATTTGAACTTCCAACTGTTACCATTCATTCAATCACGACCCGATCAAAAGTCTTGAATGCGTCACGAATCACAATACCTGTAACGTCAAGTTTAAAACTTTTCCGCTTACCTTATATCGTGATATTGACACAATGAAATACTCCATTCTATATGCCTAAGGTCTTATGAAATCACAAAATATTTATACAAGGTTTTACTAAAAGTGACTTTATTAATATATTTATTGAATATTAAATTAAAACTATTGCACAAATGTAACAGGTTGTTCAGCCGCCTACGTAAATTCAATACGTGCCTACCGCCTTACGACATATCGATGGGCGACAAAGTTACAAATTACATTATGTTCTGCGAAGGAACATCTAATCAAGATTTTATTACTACGATGTAAACATTTAATTTTTATATATGAGGAATATTATGTTATAGTAATAATTATAAAAATATCTCGTTTTATGTTGTCCTGCAAAATTAAAAGAAAGAAAATTGCTAAAATTCGTTTATCCATACTAATATTATAATTGCGAAAGTAACTCTGTCTGTCTGTCTGTCTGTTACGCTTTCACGCCTAAACCACTGAACCGATTTTGATGAAATTCGGTATGAAGATAGAACTAAACTTGGGAAAGGACATAGGATACTTTTTATCGCGAAAAAAATGATAGAGGGGGTTGGAATAGGGGATGAAAGTTTGTATGGAAGTTCCTTATTGTCAAACATAAAATCATGTAAGATTCTTTAACTGTTTACAACTTCACCACATAAACCACTTAACCAATTTTGACAAATAGACTAGACCTTGGGAAAGGCTATAGGATACTCCTTATCATATCGCGCGATATAACCGAATTTCACGCGGGCGAAGCCGCAGGCGGAAAGCTAGTTTCCTATATTTACAGTGCTATATAAAACTTTTTATATCTTTGCAAGAACACACTGTTCCGTCCTTAATATTTTTATCATCAATACAGGTTTCTTTTATTTTTATTTAGCTTACATCACAAGGCTTTTTATTTGTTCGTCGCTCGCTGTTATACTTATTTATTTATAAATAGGAATGTTTTTATGAAACATTTGTGCTAATGTCCTTGCGATTATTTGATATTGAGTGAGTTTTTCTCGTAGTGAAACCTAACAAAAGCGTTTTACACTTCATTGCGTTTTGTGTAACGTAACACTCAAAATCCATTCTTAGAACTAAGGTTCTAACGATTAGTATTCTAATAATTTAAATAGGTCCTATTAAATAGGGTTTAAATTTTGAGATTTTGTTGGTAACATTGTATGGAAATTTGGAGGCTTATAATGAAATAGTTATTATTGGCCTGTAAGTTTTTGTAGTTTTTTGTTTTTTTAAATATTTTGTTGGGTTTTTACGTGTATGAAGGATTAGTATAATTTTTTAGTCAATGGGTTAATTTATGTAACTGTATTTATGTGTTGAATGCTTAACAATGGTCTGTATATATATATCTTATAAAATTCAACCCAACGAATAATACATACTCGCGAAATCGTTACCCACTATGGAAAAATCGAGTAAAAGATATAGAAAGTTTGGTTATTAGGCAAACAATTTTAATAGGAATTAAGGGTGAAACGATCATGATTCTCAAGTACCTACTGTGTATTATCAGTTTATTTTTAATCATCGTCTGCGAAGTAATTATTATAAGTAGGCATATCTCTTTGGAAGCTAAAAATATATCTGTGACTGTAAACAGTGTTAAATCTAAATTAGTGAAAAACGAATCGGAAATTTCACTAAGAATAGTTTTGGAATTAATGTAGACCTAATAAACACTGTACATACATTGACAGATGTTGAAAAATCCTTCAAAATCAAATTTAATTAATTTTTTTTTTTTATTGATAACGGACGGCAAACGAGCAGAAGGACCACCTGATGAAAAGTGGTTACCTTCGCCCATAGACATCTACAACACCAGAGATGTTGTAGATGCGTTGCCAACCTAGAGGATACTGATGGAAGGGGGGACAATGTAGTAGTCCACTATCAGAACCACCACATTTTGGGGAAAGGATGGGTGGGAAAGGGGAAAATTTAATTAATTATAGGATTTCGGAATAATTGCCAAAATTTAAATTGTGATTTCCCAAAATAAATACTTCAATCAATACTTAGACTTAACACCCTTTATGCTGCAGCCACAGATTAACTTAAGGTTGAAAAATGATGGAAGTTGTAGTTTCAAAATCTTTTTGTATTTGTTTACTTTATGCATTCATATTATTACGCAATTTATTTTATACCTTTGCTCGCCTGGGAAATGTTAAAGGATAAAAATGTTCCAAGAAGCTATAAATATCCTTATAAGTATATGGCTGGCTAATAACCAGTTTCAGCATGCAAAAATCTGTTTGACCTTTCACTAAATATTGATTTTACACACTGGAAAGGCAAATATAATTAAAATGTATTTTTTTAAATATAAAATGTATGGTCTGGTATATAAGTATGATAAAATTAGAAATTTCTCTCGTTGGTACTTGTTTATAATAAAAAAAGTTTATAACCGTAATGAGATTTTAAAGCCTATTTGCTTCAATCTCCGTTGCCTTCGTTGTCGTTTTGGTGTCAATGTCGTGATATCTCATAGAGAAATGGCCACTTTCCTTTTGTTTAACTTTCACCCTTGGGGAATTACACGCCTTTTATGTTAAAGGGCACACAGACGCCCCAAGAGAGAATAGAAAATGAAAATACAATGATTTGCTTCTATCTATAACGAATGATGTCGTCTTGCTTTTTATTAAGGGGAAAAATTTAATTACAAAAAAACTTTACTTGAGCTTCACTTATTATGTAGAAATGATAATGAATAAGCATATGAGTCACAAAAAATATTCATAAGCAACTCAAATATGCTATCAGAATCTAAAAGTCTTTCCATGAAATTGCTTTCGATTTAGTTGTATCTATTTTTTAAAAAACCACAAACAATGTTTTAAACATCCTCAATTCGTCGGAAAGTGGGGAACGGAATTGATGAAAGAGAATGGAGTGTCTTAACACTAGGTTCTCTGGTTCCCTCTGCCTACCCCGCTACATGCGGGATACAGCGTGAAGTTAAAAAAAAAATGTTTTAAACATTTCTACTACTGTTTGGTTGAACTTGAACTTCTCGATGAACTTTCGCGATTTTTACTTGAACTTTTTGAACTGAAACTATTTTTAAAGGCAAAAAAAGCGCGGCGTTATGTTCCGTCATTCAGCATGCAATGTCTCAATTTGGCGGAAAGTGGGGAACGGAGTGTCTTAACACTAGGTTCTCTCTGCCTACCCTGCTATGAGCGGGATACAGCGTGAAGCTATGTATGTATGTACTATTTTGACCGGATTATTGGCGTATATTTTATTATTCGGAAATACATTTCCGGAAATCAAAGATATCATTATGTGAACCAGTACGGATTGGAAAACGCGAATAAAATACGTCGATAGATGTATTTCCGAATACTAAAATATACGTGATTAATCCGGTTAAAATAGTTTCATTTAATATTATAGCATAGCTTCCCTTGTTTCCGTTGTAATATTTATGTGTATGCTAAATATGAAAAGATGCTTATGTATTAATTATATTTGAACTAAGGTAAAGAAAACCTATTGATAATCGCACCGTTTTCTAGTTATTGCTTGATTTAGAAACGTTATTAGTTATGATGCGACACTCCTCTATATAACCTGGCTGAAAAAATTAAAATATTTTATATAAGTATACATTATACAGATTCCCTCGAGTGTTAATCGAATTCACAATCATACACGCGATGATAGACTTCACAACTGCTCCGATGGTGTTTTTTCTATTTCTAAGGCATATGCAAGTATAAATAAGTGACAGCTAATAAAATCACGTAGAAGGTACAAAAAACATTTACAAAAACGACCAGCAACTATGTGCTATGCGGTAACAGTTTACACCTTTTTTGCATATTTTAAAATTCCTAATAACTTGCTGTTTTCCTTTAGCGAAAATGTAAATATTATGGACATATTTTTATATGATAAGTATATCATAATATATATATTAATTATCATATATATATATATATATATATATATATATATATATAAATATACTATATGAGTTGATGGTTTCACATGCGTGTAACATTTAACCATCTAAGTTTATATTGAGCTTTTTCCTTGTTTTTCTGAGAACCATAAGACGTGAAACGGAAGGAGGAACGTGACCAAATTATAGGGATTCCTATCGTTACGACTTCTGATGTTATGCCGGAGTGGTATTTCCTGAGAGGATACTAATGCGACTTCCAAAATAACACACTCAAAGGAAACACATCAGTATTCAACAAAAGAGATTAACAAGCGTTTTCAGTTTATGTTTGATGTTTACTATAATGAATCTACATCTATTAGCGACGATACGCATTGCGCCTATCCAACAGTTCGATAACCTGTGTGTTAGATTGATCGATATAAGGTATAAGTACGCGAATAATCCAATTTTGATGGCTCTGGCCCTCACACGCTAATCCTATCTATCGTAATCGATTCTAAATACTTGTTTGATGAATGTTTTCGTTCTATCTCTGTCGGTAAGAGTACACACATTGCTTACTTAATGAGCTTCTCAGGAAACTGACACTCATTATTACCTTTCTTGCGTATAATAATGATTGATTTATACCAATTTCATTATTTCTTGTGAGTTATTGTCGTTTAAAGCAATATCTTGTTTATATTTATGCGCAAAGAACGACTTGCTTATATGAAATTCCATATAAAGTATGCGGTTTTATCGGAACTCCCATCCGGGAATTGCAGTGAAAACGTTTGCTTTGTTTTGTACTCATATAACACTGTTTTTATTGAATTGTAATATTAACTTACTAATTAAATAATATAATAAGTAATGATTCGATATTAGCAAGATAAAAGGGTGGCACAGATAGGCTTTGAGTCAGTTTAGGTCACCTAGTCTAATTCGGTGTCTGGATTGTCGCCAAGCATTTGTTCTATTGTGGCGTCCGTTCGTCATGAGCAGTTGTATGGATGTATGTAGTCACGCATGTTGATAGCATTCGGCTGTCCGTCTGCATTGGAGGTCGTTGAACCTGTGTAATTTATGTCGCGCTTGTATCGTTTAGGGTGTATCTTTTATCTATTATGCATTTAACATATGCAACGGTTGTATGTTGCACTATTTTCATTTACTAGAAGCAATATAGGTTTTTTTTTTTCAAATTTATTTATTTGGTTAATATAATCACAAATGTTATAAGTTTTTGTTAGAATTTTATTATTTGGCCTAAATGTGTAATTTAAATCAATTTTATTATCGTAGCGCTCCATTGTATTCAAAGAAACCAACTCATTTTTACCATAATGCGTGCCGTATCCGTAATTATGTCGGGGCTCGACGAAACATTGTTCCAGTTTGGTGCCGGCCTTTAGTTAGAGCCAAACGCTCAGGCGAACCTACAGCTATGTGGGTAGTTTTAATAGACGCATATTAAACACCCTCTTAACATAATCAACAAACTCGGTCAAGGTGTTACAAATCAAAATATCAAAACCAATGTCCCTTACGTAGTGAATTGAAAATTTTGCGTGGGAAGCGGTTTTTATTGTTCGCGTGTTAATCTCCCGAGACGAAATTTCGCTTTTGTCTAAAGAAATTTAATGGTATAGTTATCTACGTCCATTGTTGGTATTTGAAATGTGTTGGAAATTCGCGAAACAATTACCAGAAGTGTGGTGTTGAGAGTTGAGACTAATTTCATCTTTGTGTAAATGGTCGCGATCATGCTATACGCGTCATTGTTAATTGTTTTATAAGGGGGGTTAATGTTATATCTTGGAAATAATTATATATTATTATTATAACAGGTAATAACAGAAGCCTTTTTAAAACTCTTTCTGCAGGTAATTTGGAAAATAACTTAACGGTTGTTCATTTCAATTGTATTAACTTTATTATGGTTCTAAAGTCATTTAATAAAATTCTCTCTTTAACCATATGATTGAAGGTATATAACCTTGACACGCTTTTCCCACAATAGTATTGCTTTAAATAATTTACATATTAGTATAGCAAATGAGTTATGTAATAATAATTATAATATGCGTAAGTTGGAGGCATATGAAAAGTAAAACATACTGTGGCCTAATAATTATTACCTTATTCTAGCCTTTTTACTTAATATTTGTATAAAAGTGAATATTGTGACTTGTGTTAACAGAATTAAAGTTTCCAATAGTATCTCTATATATAATTTCCGTATGTATATCTATTCCATATGTTGCACTCAGGTTCAGAAGCAAATGGCAAGGGAGTATGAACAGCTCAAAGCAACAATAGCAACATTGCAAATGTTTCAACATGAAGGTGAAAAGGCCATCACTCCACTGACCAGCGGTAAATATATTTGTTATTTGAAATATTATTGTCTATAGTTTATAGTTTTAAAATTGTTGTACATATTGTATTTGTTTTCTAAAATTTGTTGATTCTTGTCATTGCTTTTTAGGTGAAAATAAATAATATGTAGGAAAAATAGGTTATGTATAGAATTTTTCTTGTGCAATATGAACTTAAAAAAACCCCATTTTAAAATCAAACACAAAAAATCTATATAAAAGAGGAAGCATACTTTATTATATTGTATTTAAATTCTAACTCAAAATTTAATATAAATTCAAGTAAATTTGTTAAGTACATACAACAAATATATTGTAAATACAGTTATTTATATAATGATAAGTTATTTAGGTCTTTTTACAGTTCATTTAAATACATTCGTTTAATTTAAATAAATAAGGGCTCATAAAAAGTTTTAATTATGTAGAACCGTATAAAGATTTTCGTTTCCTGTTTGTTTGTCACAACAGCAGTGTATAATGTATTCCCAGTAGGAAATAATTAATGCGAAGAATACTGGCACGACCTTAGAACAAAAAGCATAAGAAGTGCTTTGAATCTTGTTAAATAAGTTAATTTAATAATTATTTCGAATTATTACTATCCTTACTTATATTATAAATGCAAAAGTAACTCTGTCTGTCTGTTACGCTTTCACGCCTAAGCCAATGAACCGATTTTGATGAAATTCGGTATGAAGGTAGAACTGAACTTGGGAAAGGACATAGGATATTTTTTATCGCAAAAAATTTTTTATAAAAAGAAATATTTTTATTTTTTATAATTTTTTTTGGCACATAGTCTAGACCTTGGGAAAGACTATAGGCTACTCCTTACACGTCGCGCGATATAACCGAATTCCACGCAGGCGAAGCCGCGGGCGGAAACCTAGTTTAATATAAAATATTTTCCATATATAGAAAATATTAGTATTTAAAATTCTAACATGATCAAAAAATATTAATATTTTTAAAATAACTATAATATAGCTGTTAGACATGTATATGCCATTTCCTTTACATCATCTATGCTACACCTTGATAGTGAACAATCGTACTTTTAAAACACATTCACCTACAGCAGAACAATTGTTTGGAGGCGTGACGATAGCTGCCTTTCTAGGGATGATTGTGATTGTACTTCTTTAATTGCTGTCTGACGTATGTGATTAACACCAACCCACTAAAATGATTTATTGATTGAATAAATAATTAATTCAAAGGGGTCATTATGGCGCAGTAGAGATTCTGACCACAATCGCGATAGTGATGGGTTCGATCGAATTATATTTAAATTCTAATTATGTCCTCGTGCTGTAAGATTTTTTTTATTATCATTCTACAAATTCACATACAGTTTTTAATATAATTGAAAATCTAAAAACCCGACATGGTTTGAGCCGATGTTACAATTTAATTCTTACTTTAAGGGAACACGATAATTAAAAAAAAACAGTTATTTTTATATTGTTAGTAAAATACAATTTTAGTTTATTTAAAAAAGATAAAACGCGGTGTTGAGTTCCGTTATTCTATAAACATTTTGCGAATTCGGACGAATGGAGAACAAAGTGTCTTAAGTCTAGGTCTTCTATGCTGCCCTGCTATGCTATATAACTTGATGATGTTTTTTCTATAATTAATTTACTTAATCTACGTTTCGTGTCTAATAGCAATTATGTAAACCATTAGCTACTATGATAGGAAGAAAATACTTAAAATTATTGTTTAGTGTGAAAAGACAAACATTTTAATATAGGCCAAGAATTGGATATATATGTATGTATACCTTTATTTAATTCCTCCTATCTTAAAAGTCGGCGATGTAAAATATGAGGCTCCACATTAAAAAGAAAGAGTTACTGAGACTTGGGTATAATAATTTATAAAAATAATTGAAATACGGTGTAAATTGTTAGTTTATTACCAACCAGAAAATATTTAGGGAATTCAAGTCGTAGCGTAATGTGTTTCGATGGCCACTAGGGTATACCTTTATTTATTGTTGTTTTCGTTTTCCCGGTCTGCTACACAAAGTACGATGTAGTATCTCAAAACAGACGGAAAGTGAAAAAGAAAAGCATGACTTATCATTAGATTCCTACAAGGAATAGATATTTTTGATGTGAGAAATGCGTGAATATGTAAAAAGCTATTTATTTGGCCTTTTCATGCGCACTTTACATTGAATATAAAATACATACCTTCCACTATGTCTACGTGGATTTGAAAAAGGGATTAACATAAAAAAAATTGGGCATTGCTGAGATATAATAAGTTGAGGCTAAATACTTGCTAACTTTTATTTACTTGCTGTGTAAGGGCTTAAATTGAATTTTCTTCCAAATACGCTCAGATGTTTAAGTATGATTAATCAATTAATTATTGGACTTCTATATAATGAGGACCACAGTTAAATAAAGTTAGCATAATGTTCTTTTAAGGATATAGTTTAATTATAAAAAAAAAAATAACACAATTTATCTTTATTATTAAACGCGGACGAATTCGCGGGCACAGCTACTTTAAATTAAACATTTATTCTAAATATTTATATTCTTCCATTATTAGAGGTCCTCCAGCAATGAAATCGGCTCGTAATAATCCACGGAACAATAGAACGGCAGATAATAAGAAGACAGCAGCACGTAACGCGACAACCTCCCAACGAAAGACATCAGATGTACGGAACCCTAAGATAAACACGAATAAAGGACATAGTGGTAAGTCGTAGACATTATTTAATATTAATAGCAGTTCCGTTGACGCGTAAAACACGCGTTGCCATAGTAACATGACACTTTATACAACAGTTTACGTCAAACATATAGCTTTGTGTGTGATATTTATTTCATTATTTATGTCATCATAAAGAAATTTGGCTTCTGCATATATATTTTTTCAAGATGGTGGTCCTGGGAATAGGGTGTCGACCCCACAAATTTGGATTTAACGTTACTCTAATTCCTGGGGGGAGTTAAAAATAAAATTTTGTCCTAACGAAAATGATGAGGCCTAAAAAATGTAACATTTTAATAGACTATGTAACAGAAAGAAACATGACTTTGGTGTAAAATTCCAAATTAAGAAATTTTATTAAGAAGAGTGAATTTTATTTTTCTGTCGTAATGGTATTTGGAAATATAACAATCACCATTTAACTATTTTCAGCCAGTTATCTTGATCGATTGAGTATGAAAATACACTTGAATAATTGATTTATTATCTCTGAACCACTACTATACGGTAAAGGTATTGAAATCACGTAACATTAGCAAATAACGTGAGAAAAGTGTGAGCTATGAAATGTAGCTGCGCCTAGAACGCATCTATGTATTACGACATACATAAATACGTATTTTATGCGTAGAAATGCATACTAATTATAGATACCTAAAAGGCCTAGATTATAATGTCGATTGTGAATTTTTATTATAAATATATACCCAAGTGAAACTTTATTCCACAAAGATTTCGCAATGTCTTCAATTTTAACACGCTTGTCAACCCAATTCGAAAACAATGCAATAATTTCGCAGAATAAACGTTTATATCTTTGTCAGGACGACTAAGATAACTAAAAGTATAAGAGAAAATCCTTTCTACCGTTTTTTATTTAAGTAAAATTATTTATTTAATTATAAGTGTTAGATAGTGTGTCAAATTTTTCAATCGACATTTGATACAATGGTATGATACGATAGATAGTTGTGGCGCAGAGTTACAAGCGTGCGACTGTAAACGCGACAGGTTGTGGGTTCGATTCCCACTCCAGGATATGTAAAATTTTAATATTTTCATTTCCTGGCTTTGGTAACAAGGCAAAGCGCGGCGTTGATTCCCTCACTCAGCACGCAATGCCCCAATTCGGCAGAAAGTGGGGAACGGAGTATCTTAACACTAGGTTCTCCTAGGTTTTCTCTGCCTACCCTGCTATATACGGGATACAACGTGAAGCTAAAAAAAATTGTTTTACTAAAAATTTAAGAAAAAAGAATTGTACTAAACAAGGTTAGATTCAAAGATTTAAATAATCGAATATTACGATCGTCATACATCAATAATTTCTTAGATAGTATGATAGGAAGTCATTATAAGATAATAATTTGGGTGGGTGCGGCATATGAATGACATTTACAATGGAAATGTAGGTCTAGGTATAACGTCTCGTGCATAAATGACGCGTACACTGCAAGTAATGAGGACGAAATACCTATTTACTTATGTTAGTTTGTATATGGAGCGATATGCAAATTAGTAAGAAACTATGGTGTTTGATTTGGCCTTTTTGTTAGTGGTTAGTTTGTTCGCTAAATCTATATTATTAATACCTGAAGCAAAAACTTTGTACCCCTTTTTACGGAAAACTACGCGGAAAGAGGAGTATAAAACTTGGCACACTTTTAGTTATTCAGCGAAGGGGTGCAGAATGATTATAAAATAATGCATAAAAAATATATTATATTAATAAAATAAATATTACTTGATAGTGTACTATGGTTTGACATCCATGTTTATATAAAGTGACATATACGTTGCTAGGCAACGCGTTGTTAACGCGTCAACGGGGACACTAGTACTTAATAACTATATGTTTGCTCTATTAAAGTATTGAGTTGACTTTTAATTGAACTTGAATTAATATAAAAGCTAATGAAAGTGATATTTGCAATAAAGGTTATATGGTATATGTATATTTTTTATAATAATCATTGGCTTATTTTCCCCAGCTAAAACAAAAGAAACAAGTAACAAAGAACACAATAACGCAAAAGACAAACAAGACAGAGACAACAACAATGGGGACACTGATGATGAAAAGAATAAAGAAGAGGAAAGAAGATTTGAACCACCTTCTATGGCTGACGCGGACTTGGTGGACATGTTAGGTGAGTGCTAATAAAAACATTTTTTAGCTTCACGCTTTATCCTGCACATAGCAGGGTAGGCAGAGGGAACCAGAGAACCTCGTGTTAAGACACTCCGTCTTCTTCTAACATTTCCGTTTCCCACTTTCCACCGAATTGAAGCATTGCGGGCTGAGTGGCGGAACTCAACGCCGCGATTTGCGTATAAAAACTTAAATTAAAAAATAAAAATAAGTTGCTTAACAATAAATTGATGCTTAACGGAATTTAATATTTGCAAAC